>JAGFMF010012012.1:1053218-1076428 GCA_019455555.1 Galemys pyrenaicus | reverse complement strand
CTCCCCGGCCGGCAGCAGGAATCGAACTGGTGCTGCAGTGGCTGCGTTTTGCTTCATAGTGCGTTGCTTAACCCACTGCGCCACCAGGGGAGGCCCAGGGTACACTTCTTAATGGAGGACAGCTTACCCAGAAGGGAGTCTTAAGTCCTTAGTTTTGAACTACAAGAAGGGTATCCACAGGCTTTCAGAGTGGGGGTAGGGAAGAAACATGACTTCTCTTACCTGTTAACAAATAAGCACTGAACAAACCAGTGCACACAAGCGAATATTAAAGGCAGTTCCAGCCCTTCTTACAAACATTTGCAAATAGTTGATCCAAGGAAACCTTCTTATCTGCTTGAAGAAAAAGAGTCATCAAGAAGGACCAGCAGAGAATCTATACTAAATTTTTTTTTGAGTAGAGAAATAAAATAAAGCTGACAATTAAAAATACTTATCAGAAAAGCATTGTCATAGGTAAAAGTTGTCATTAAATATTTGGACATGAATTTTTAAAACTGAATTAAACAGCTTTTGTGCAAATCAAGAGTACTGGGCAGAGAAGCAAGATGACAGGGACAAAATCATGAGACATTAGGAAGAATTGTATGTAGCAGGCAGACCTTAGGAAAGTAAGAAGGGAAAAAATGAGCCACCTTAGAAATGAAGGCAAATTTGAAAGTAAGACAAGGGGAAAAGCAGTACATTTAGAACATAATAGTTTTGATATAAAAATCCTATCTTTAATCTTGTTTTCCGTTAGCACTTTACCCATCACCCATTGTCTTCTGGCTCCCACTGAGGCTAGTAAGTCTGCCATGGATCCTTGTTTCTTTGAAGGTGACTTGATGATTTTCAGTTCCACTCTACTGAGGGTTACAAGTTCTTTTTAAAAATCTCTCCTGTTATGCTCTATGGTCTCTCTTCAAATCAGTCATATGACATTTTTCTCCAATTCTGGAAAATCCTCTTGTTATTTCTTCAAATATTTCTCCTTTTCTCCCCTCAAGGGTACAAATATATTTGTTTCCAAAAATTATTTCCCAGAGTAAGTTTTTGAAAATAGGCAGTAAGTGTAAGTATTCTGAGACTATTTTCAAGGATTGACACATTAGGGGGATGAAGACTTTACATATATACTATACCATAGAAATATTCAGGCAAGAGGAAACATAAAATATATAAAAATAAAATAAAAAAGATACAAATGCAATATATTTTGGTTGGAATTAAAGACCTTTTTTTTCTTCCCCAATCAAAGATATTTGGAAGCAGCATGTATTATTGTTGCACTTTTTGCTGTTGTTGTATAATTAATGAATGTGAGACTCTCCTAAGGCTCCTACTAGGCTTCTACTTCAAACCTTCATGTCTCTTAACTTTTGTCTTAGTCTTACTATGTCTTTGTGGATTCCTAACTCTCCTGGGGAAAGTATCCTGCTTACTACTTTCATCTCACTGTTTTCTTCTTCAGCTGACAAATTCATTTACTGAGCTCTTAATTTCAACTGTTATTTTATTCAGTTTGTCCTCCTTTATAATTGTTCCTGCTTCCTGTTTCCAGTACACTCTTATCTTGTTAAAGATGTTTATTATGCATATTCTAAGGTTTTCTCTGTCTGCCCTAGTGATTCAGTCTCCTGACATGGACTGTCAAGGATATGCACCTTGTCTGTATTGCTCTTGTCCCTTGTAAATTCATCCTACCTTGGGGATATTAGCTACCTAGAAAGGTAATAATATATAGAAGAGAAGACTGAAATCTAGACTCTGGCTGAGACCCCTCATGATGAGTTTATCGATGTGGCGGTGGGGGCAGGTGTAGTGGGAGAAAACATTCCTGAGACGTGTGACTTCTTATTTCAGTCTGGGTTGATCTCTCCTTATTTACCTACCAAGTAAGTTGATTTTCCTGTTTCTCCTCCCTGAGCTCTTTTCTTTTGCAAGAGTTTTCTCCTGAAGGATTGGGATATGAGTTATGTCTGCTCAGGGATCAGGACATGGATTAACACTATCTGCTGCAGTTAGCTATGATTTTTATTTTAACTTAAATTGTCCCAATTTGAGCAGTGGGAGTTTGCTATGCATGGCTTTTGTTTGCCAATGTGATGGGTGTCCCCATCTGATGACCTTCCAAGTGATGCTGGTTTTTTCTTCTAAATAATCCTGAATATTCAGATTCCACAATGTTAAGAAGCAGAGTGTAGGGACCTCCCTGGTAGCCCAAGGGGTTAAGTCTCAGCACCATGAAGCTATTGGCAGCCACTGCAGCACAAGTGCAATCCCCAGCCAGGGAGCTGACCCACAGGGTGCAGCAGACCTCTTGCCTGCTGCTCTTCTCAGCAGTGTGTTTCAGCAGATCCGCCTGTTCTGCTCCCTACTCTGTCTCTGGTGAATCCTTTCACACAAACACACCTCACATCTCTGGCCTACACCCCAGCTCTTGTATGCATAAATAAAATAAAAAAGAACCACAAAACTAACATGGATGTTTTCTGACAGAATACCATTAAAAACTCTGCTTAGTTTTTTTTTTAAAGATTTATTTTATTTATGCATACAAGCACTGGGGTACAGGCCAGAGGCGTGGGGTGGGGGTGAGAGGATTCACCACAGAGAGCGGGGAGCAGAACAGGCAGATCCACTGAAGTACACTGCTGAGGGGAGCAGCGGGCACAGCAGGAGAGGTCTGCTGCACCATGTGGGTACCCTCCCTGGCAGGTAGCAGGGATTGAACTGGTGCTGCAGTGGCTGCGGTTTGCTTCATAGTGCATTGTGCCACCCTGGAGACCCCAAAAAACTCTGCTTAGTTTTTAATTCAGAGATTAAACAGATCAAAGAATAAGCTGTTTAAAAGAATAGTCAATCAACTATTTCTATTAGCTCTTTTGCTCAAAATACTATGTATTAAGATAACTTTTGACTTTATTAATAAGTAATTGTAGACGTGAATGGAGAAAAGCGAATGGAAATTTTGGGGGGTTATTTACCAATACTGCAGTTTCAACTTAAGTCATCCACGTCACACCTGACAGGTCCTCTCGATGCAGACAGTTTGTACAGTTGCCTTAACCCTGCACTAGATTTGCACCACCTCTCCTGCTGCCACCAATCAAGTTTGCCTTTGCCTGGGACCTAGGACCCCACCCAAGTTGACAGTGAATGAAGAGCACATGAATAGAGGTTACCAAAAAAGAGATCGCACAGAACAATGGAAAAATTTTTCTCTCTCCAGGGACCAGAGCATTGAATTTGACATTGTATGATTGAGTAACTAACTGGTATTCCACAGAATAATAGTTCCCTTTTGCAGAATAATTATTATCTGTCAAACACTCTGCTAATAAGCTTTGCAGTGCATCTTTCCATTCAGCTGTCAAAACAACTCTTCGTGTGTATCTTGTTTTTAACAAATAGGAAATTAAGACCTAGAAGAATTTAAGTTATTGTCTAACGTCGCACAGCCAATTAATAACAAAACTTCAATACAAACCAAGTGGCTGACTCAGATATTCTTACTACATATACATTCTTGCTACATATAAAGAATTTGAGGTAGGTTTATACAAATTACCTTCAAACCTCCATTTCCCCTTCTGCAAAACAAATTATTTTAAAGAGATGGTATCATCTGGCTATAGATTCTCATTATACAGAAAAAGAGTTTACAGAATATGTGTAAATTACAAAGTATATACATAAATAGTACCCGAAATTTGCTTTACACAAAAGATAGATTTCTCAACCATGATTTCCATGTACTCATTTTGTCCTTAATGTGGTCTTTGCTGTGCTATTTTTTTATACTAATTCCCTCTGTGGTTGCTAAGATAAACCTCTAAGTCATGTTTATGGAGAAAGGGGACAAATAGCAAATGGTACAACATGAAGAAGGATGATAGAATGTGAAATAATACAATGTGATCCTATCATCTGTTTATTTGAGCTTTTCTATTCTATTCTTGTAGGCTATTTAAAAGAGTAACTTGAAGTATTCTGCAAAGTCGTACATGAAAGCAAAATGTGTGAAATAGAGAAAAGCATGGACAAGGAGCAGGTAGCCGGCTGGCCCCAATCCCTACCCATCCCCCACTCTATTCTCTGAATCCTGGGGTACTGTAGCTGAAATCATTACTTTAGACCTTAAACTTGTTTCTAACATATTAATAACTATAGGGATTTTAAAATAATATTTTGAACTAAATTTTATAATTACTAGAATAAATGGTCTAATGAAACACCCATTCTTGAAAGATGCCCTAGAAATTCTCAATAGAGTTTATTTGGGAGGGTTGTAGGATGTGAGTGTGAGAATGATGGTTGGTTTTATTTTTCTACACCATTATTTTATTTATTGTTATAGCAATCAGTATGTGTGATTTTTGTGGTTAAAAATTAAAAAGCTTTATTTTTAAATTTGGAATTATATTTTCATTAATGGCTTTCTTACAAGAGAAACCTGGATTAGAATCCCAAGGTAATCACTTACCAGCTACATGATTTTATCTCCTCTTAAATGGGAGTGGAGCTAATCATAATTATTTTTACAGAATTTTTGTGCTTGTCTACAGGGAAAACAACTGTGAAGATTTAGTACTTAATCTTACCCCCCCCCCCCCACACACACACCTTTCCCTACTTGACTTGGGGCCAAATATCTTTTCCTAAGTTAGTTTTTTCAGTCATATAATAACAATGTATTGGATAATAGGGCTTAAAATACAAAAAATCAATTTACAGAAATTATTTTCAGGAACAAATCCACAAAAATATTCTGGAACTCCATATATCTATAGTCTCATCTGCTAATGCCTCTGATCAAGGCACTGGTATTTAAATAGTCTTTAGAAGAGAAGGACAAAGAGTAGCACGACTGGTCAAGTTTCATTTTCTTTTTTTTTTTTCCTGTGTACTTTACCTAAGTTATTAATAGTTTTCAACTCTGGTCTCACATCAGAATTATTGGGGAATCATAAAAATTATTCCTCAGGCCCCAGCCCAGATCAGCTGAATCACTTTCTGGGAGTGAGGATATCAGGTATGCCTAGTTTTAGTTATTTAATTGTAGACCTTGTTGAGGCAAAACACTGGTTTGCGGCACTGCACACTGCACGGGACTTAAGGGTATGGCTTGCATCTCGTCAGAAGCCTTACCACACCACGCCTGTCACCAAGGCTCCCGCGAAACCCCGTCTCCGCCCGCTTTCCTTGCTTGACTCCGATACATGGCCTTCGGGCCAAGGAGACAAAGATCATACTTGCGCAGTTAGGAGCAGCAAGTATGTGAAGTACCGTCCTGCCTCATCTCACTGACGCCTCGCATCTTACGATCACTCCCATTTTAGAGATAAGAAAACCGAGTAACATCACCTGCGACTGCCCCAGATTTTGCTCTAGAAATTAGGGGTTAGGGCTCTTAAAGCCCGCGTTTTAAAGGGCTGTGTCCTGACTTACAGGTTTTGTGCTCGTACACTGAACAAACTTTCAGGCAGCGTGTTTCTCACGCCGAAGGCGAGCACGCGGGCGTTCGCGTGCTTCTTGCAAACACCGCAGTCGCGTCCTCGTGCGAGAGCTACTCGATTCATTGTTTCTGATGGCCACGTCAGACCCCCAAGTCTGCACTCCGTTTGCCCAGCATTTGACCCTCTGCTACTCCGCAGAGTGGTCTTGCAGGCGGACACACAAAACACTCTGGCGAAAGTTCTCTGACCACCGCCCGCGGGCTGAGGGAAGCGGAGCTGGCGGGCGACGCGACGCCCGCTTTGCCTCGGGGCAGGCGGGGAGGCTCGGCTCCAAGAGCCGCCCGGGCGGCGCGCCGAGGGGCGTGGCGCGAAGGGGGCCGGCCCACTCCCCGAGCGCTATGCAAATGACATGCAAATCGGAGCGAGAGGGCCGGTGCGGCAGTGGGTGTCGCGACCCCAGCGCCGCGTCAGTCGCTCGCACGCGCGCTTCGGCTCTCCCACTTGCTGCCGCTCCCGCCGGGCCCTCCCCCGCGTCCACCGCGCCCCGCCCGGACGCGCCGAGCCCGCTCTCCGCGCCGCTCAGTCGGCAGCGGGCGGCGGAGCGAGGGGCGAGCGGCGCTGCCGGCCCGCGGCGGGGCCCCGGGCGGAGAGCGGTGCCTGGCTCCCGGGCCGCCTTGCCGCGCGGGTGAGTGAGCCGGCCCGACGCTTTGTCCTGACGCGGCGCTGGGCTACTCCCCTAGGGTGGGGGTCGGGGGCCGGGGCCGGGACCCTGCCCCCGAACCTCTGTTGGCGAGGGCTTCCCACTTGCGGGGGGTGCGGGCTTGCTGGGTGTGGGGCGTGACCGGCTGACTCCGGAGACTCCGGTTGCCGGGGTCTTCCTGTGCGAGGTGAGCTGCTCGGGAGCAGGTGCGGTTTGTCTCGAGGTGTCTTCCGGCGGGGCTCCCGCAAATTAAGGGGCGCGGGTCGTCGCTAGCCTCCGAGGAGAGAGGTGGCAGGAGCGCTCGGCCACGCAGCCGCGGGGGACGGCGCGCCGCGTGAAGGTCCGCGCAGCCCACCTGCGAGCCCGGGGAGGTAGGACGGTGAAGCCCGCGGCGGGGTCCCAGGCAGAACTGGGGCGTCGGTGCTGCGCTTTTTGCTCTCACCCCCCGCTCGCCGGCTCTCCGCCTTCGCTTCATCTCCTTTGCTTGGGTTCCATGGTCCATGGACCCTGTGCGCACATCATTGCGGTTGGGAAGTTTAAGATAAACTCATTCCCAGGTGCTGCTGGCAGTGGTTGAGGTAGAACTCCTCCCTGGAACTGTTGGCTCCTAACATCCTTCAAGACTCAAAGGACAGACTTTTTAGCAGCTGCGAAGATGACAGGGAAAACTTTCTACAGTTTATACACACACACACACACACACACACACACTATGGTTTGTTTGTTTGGGATTGCACCCTCTATCGGGCTCACCGGGGTGGAGAAAGACTTAGGGGTGAAAGTAGCTATCGAGAATTAGGGAGCTGGATTGGGGTGAGGGTGCACCAGGACAGTGGGCAAAGTACCAGGCGTCAGGAATCTGGTTGTCATCATCTCTCCTCTCCCCGGTACAAAGAGCAAAGTCCTTTCCACCCTCCAGCCATAGGTACCTGCCCTTTAGAGCTGCATCCCCTTTCCAAGAGGGGTTGTAGATTCTTCATGGTATCCTTTTCATCAAAATACACAACTTGTCAATATATTTATTCCAAAAGGGGGGCTTGAGAGGCCCATCTGGCGACACCCCCCCCCCCCAACCCACCCTGTTCCCTCCCCTCTTCCCTCCACTATAAGTCATCAGGTATCCACAAGGCAAGATGCTGGGGGAGACTTCTGGCAATCTTATTGGGTTCTTCAAAAGCACTTCAGGTTTTAGTAAAATCATTTTGTTTTTCTCACTTTCTTTTCCTCTTCCTATCTCTTTTCTTTTAAATTCTCTGACCTCCTTTACTGCTGTCTTCTGTGATCCTGTGTTTGAGTCTCCCTGCCTTGCACACTGCTGGGACTGTGGACAGTGATACTGCTTGTCCAGTGCCCTAGGCCAGTAACACTTACGTTGTCCAGAGTAAGCTTGACCCAATGTGTCCCACCCTCAATGGCCAAGAGCCTTGAATCTAGCTAGGTACGAGCCCTGGCTATTGACCCAGGGAAAAGAGCACCTGGACCCTGAGTGCTGGGTGCTGGGCTGAGTAGTGGGTACTCTGGAACATATGCAAGAGACTTTTCACTGGATGTGCTTGTCTGTCACCTTATTTTCTGGTGTTATAAAAGGATCCTGGTTGTCACACGCCACTGGGCATGAGCTTTAAAAACCACTTCCACAGTGAGGCAGGATTTGTGCTGGCCCATTTGTTTTCCCTTTTTTGATTTTGTGTAATAACTGGTGAGCTAAGGAGGAGGGTAGTTAATACTTTGGCATAGGCTTTCTTTGGATGAGATGTGCTGACCCTCTTATTGGGAGACTGTTTCTCTAGGGGTCAGATCTCAGGGAACATATTCAGGGCAGAATAGGCCCTTGTGAAGTTCCTGGTATAGTTGGTAAGGTCAGGATGACCCACATGCTACCTGGGGCTTAGTAAACTGACAGGTGCAGTCATTACAGGGCAGGGTCCCCCACTGGCAATTGTAGGGGAGTCTGCTAGGAAGGCGTATCAGAAAAGGAGGCTCACAGTAGATAGTACTTAAGGAAGAGGCCTTTGCAGAGCAAAAGGCGAGGTGGGAGTGTGGGTCCTGGAAAGGTCTTCATCAACCTTGTGAATCCTGTGGGGTCTGTGTACTCAGCATTTACAAGAATGACCCCTTGCATTGCCCTGTCCTAAAGATATGAGTCTAGAGGCTACAAAACAGAACTAGTTGGTTTTATTGGCAATTTGTGGGGATTTGAGACTGTAGCCCAGGTAAGGGGTAGAGGTCCAGGCACCCCATGGAATAAGTGGGGTCTTATTGAGACTCTTTCTGGGAATAGCACTTCCTGGTGTTCTGAAATGTACATCAAGGCCACTTGAAAGTCCAGTGGCTTCCCCCAAATTCAAACCAACACACACAGGTAGGGAAATTGCTTATTCTTGTCCTTTCTGTAAATGTAGTGAAATTTAGAAAATGACCCTCAAAAGTAACCTTTCCCACAGAAGACTGGTCCTCACCCAACTTGACTATTATGTCATTTTCTTCTGACCAACAGAGGGTATACTCAGAGGTTATAAGGTGGGAATGTTTGCATGGAAAATGTGAAGTGGACACTTGGTGGCATATAGATGTGGAATCATCACACCATCCAGCAGTAGTGTAGGGTGACGATATGCAGGTGTCGCTGGAATAGGCTCCCAGGCCACATCACTTTTGTTCTCCTCCTTCCCTTCATTCTTCCCGATTCTTGCCTCATAGACAGGCTACTCACTTGTTCCATCTTTGCCATTCTGCTCATGAATTCTTTCTTCATTGAATTTTTGGCTTCACACTTTTCCATTTGTTTTAAGCTAATAGGTTGAGCCAGTACAACTCCACACAATCTCTACGTGGGTAGACCTTGCTGTTGGTCACTGCATGTCAGCATGTGCATCCCTCCAGCCTTGCTGTATGCACTTGCTGTGCTGGGAATGCAGTGCTAATAAAATGGGAGGTAAAGCCTTCCCAAGGGGGAAGGAGGAGGGTAAGAAATGCTCTCCTTCTGCATGCACGGGGTGAGAAAAGCCTGGATTTCTGGGCACTATACCATCTTCTTTTCATTGCCCTCCTGGATGTCTGAGGGTGAATATTCATAATAGGCAGCCCCTAGGAAATTTTGTATAGACCCATTCCCCCCTTTTGCCCCTCCCTCTTCTCTTGGGTCCTGAGTGCAGACCCCTCTGAAGACAAATGAAAAAGGATGAAGAGAGAGTTCCTTTCAGGTCTGCCTTATTTGGCTCGTTCCCTCCCATACGCACACACATACACACACTATGTGGACCTCCAGAGCTGATGCTAACCTGCTAATTACTTCTAAGCCTTTTGGAAACCAGTCACCTACAATTTTTAGCTTTCATAGTTGAAGATGCTGTTTATCTTTTTGGTTTTCAGAAGTTGATATTTCTAGTACAAAGTATTTCTGGCAGTAGAAAGCCATACAAGGGTAGAATGTGATCTTTGGTATTAAATTTGGGTTCAAAGCCATTCCTCTCTCAGTCTGGCTGATGTTCTTGAGCATGATATATAACTCGTGAGCAATTTCAATTTACTCATCTGACAATGAGGGTGGTTATGAAATTTAAATGAGCACGTAAATATAAAGAGCAGGCACACAACAAGGAGAGCTATTACCGTGCATACTGAGTATTCTCTATGTCTGTGGAATTGCCTGCAGATCAGCCAGCAAACATTAATTATGTACCTGCTCTCCATCTAGCCCTGTGGAGCATTATAAAACAGAGGTAGTGTGCCCAGGAGATTTGCATCTATATGAAAAGCAACGAACATATTTGAAGTGATTAGAAAACAGGGACAGATTCTGTGGTATGGACTCAATTATAGGAGTTAAGGGTGGCAAGAAATTCAGGTATGTGAGTGGTCAGGAAAAGCCTCAGAGATGAGGAGAAAGAGAGGGCATGAGCAGAACTGTAAAAGGAGGATGGACCTGGCCAGGAAAGGAAGATGGGGAACTCTTGGCTCCAGTATCCAGCAGCTCTCAAAGTTCCCCCTTTGTTGGAACTTGGTGCAACACACTTAGCCCATTGGGAAGTTCTTAGCCGTGAAGGTCTGCTTGTCCTGAGATTTATTTTGGTGGTGGTTTTCATTTCAGGCTTGTTTTCCTCCTGCCATCCAGAACATTCTTGAAACAAATTTGTTTTAATTTTCTACTGGATCAAAATTAATGAGAAGCAAATCTACAGCCAAAGTGAAAACTCAGACCCATGGAAGACTTTTAGGTTCTCAGGGCTTTGTGTTCTTTCCTCATGCTTCATTTATTACAGCTTATTTCCTGGTTCGGGATCACAGGTATTAGGGCTGGAAGAGACCAGTCTACCTGACATCTGCATTATACTAATATGGGAACCCTGGCCTCAGAGACCAAGAGAATGGGTAGCAGAACAGGAAAAGTGTTCTTATCACTCTGCTCTGATGGAGGATGGGAATGGGGGTGGGAAGGCCTGACCTAGGCCAGGGGAGTAGATGCAGATTGGTGCCATCATTTGCTCCACCTGCTTCTCTAGTCTTGAAGTCTGTCTCTTTCAGTCTGGTGTGCCCTGAGGAATAGGGGTTAGTGTTGCTTGGTTGCTAACCTCATGGAAAAGAATATGTTAGTGACAAGGCAATGGTTGTTACCCTCTATCTGGAGGAGCACACACCTTAGACTGAAGCACCTCTTTTTTTTTTTAATATCTATTTTTTTCTTTTTCTTATTAAAAAAAAAATTGTAATCCCCATGTATTCCCCATCACCACCTCACCAGTGCACCATCACCTCAGTCCCTCGTGCTCCCATCTTCCCTCAGCTCTCCCCCTCCCCTCCCCACCAAGTGTCCCCAGTCTGTCCTTGTGTCCTCATTTTTGGTTTTTGTGTCTTTATTGCTGTTATTGTTATTATTATTGTTCTTTTTCCTTTCCTTAATCCTTATGTTCCTCCTAAGGGAGGAACCATCTGGTATTTTTCTTTTGCCTTCTGACTTACTTCGCTGAGCATAATCCCCTCCAGAGTCATCCATGTTCCTATGAATGAGTCTAGTTTTTCATTTCTGATTGCTGAGTAGTATTCCATCGTGTCTATGTACCACAGCTTCCTGATCCACTCATCTGTTTTTGGGCATTTAGGTTGTTTCCAGGTCTTACCTGTTGTAAAGAGTGCTGCTGTAAACATAGGGGTGCAGGTATTCTTTTGAATCAGTGTTGCTACCCAGGACCTCTGTCTGCCACAGGACCTGGTGTCGACCATGATGCAGTTGATGCAAGTGCCTCTGATTCTGCTCCAGGGCTTTTCAGCTAGTGGTGTTGTAGGGACGTCTGAGGCTTTTTGTTGCCATGGGGCAGCCACGTAGGTCACCAGCTGGTTGTGGGTGACCACAGCTGCTCAGCCCTTCCTCCTGTGGGCGTCCTGCTGAGGAGTCCTCGGTTTTACTTTCGTATTACTTTGCTCCACCAAGCCTCACTAGCTCACACTTTCAGTATTAACTATAGCTTCTCTGCGCACAGATATATTTTATATTTGATTATTTTGTTAATCTTAAAGCACAGGTTCATTGTGTAACTCCACTTTCAGAAACCTTCAGTGCCTCCCTGCTTCTCACAGGAACTTCAACCTGAAGTTGAAGGGACTCCATAATCTTCACTTCAAGCCAAGAAGACTAATTTATTATCCCTGCACTAATTTATACTTTCTTGTCCCTTTGCCTTTGCCTATCAGTTTCTCCTTTCCTGGAATATTCGACCTCTTTGACTGTCAAGTCTTTCTATCCTTAAGTATTTGTTCAAGGAATGAATTGAGTTCCTAAAACCTGCCAGGCACTGTCCCAACTTTGAGACTGACTCAGCTTCAAGGTTTCTTGCTCGTTGGAACTTCTGTAGCAGTTAGTCCCTGTAAGTTCTTTTGATAGTGACAAGTCATATATTACTTTTTAAATAATTCATTTATTTATATATGTTTTACATCATTGTTCTTTTTTTTTTTTTCCAACAATGTTTGCCTTCTTTTCTCAGGCTTAATCCCCACAGAATTTCCACCATCAATTCACCTCTGCACCATCACCATAGTCCTTTGTGCTCTTCCTGCCCTCGTTTTGATTCCTATTTTTCCTCCTCCCCTGCAGAATGTTCCTGATTTATAGTTGTCTGTTCATTTTTGTTTTGTTGTGTTTATTATTTTTCCCCTTGATCTCTTGTAGGGATCCCCTATATTCCTCCTATAAGTCAAACCATCCAATAAATATTTTTTATTTGGTTTAGCTTTTTCTTGCTGAAATTTTATATTGATAACTATATTGAAACAATTTCCAGGGAAGGGCATGCTTAATGCTTCTTTTTCCTCCTAGCAGTGATTCCAGAATGTCCTCTTAGCAAAATCCCTTTGGAAGTCTTGTTTGAAAAATAATCCTGGCCTTTCCAGTCTCCAGCCCAAACTCTGGATGGAGCCAGAAATCAATGTTTTTACAAAGATCCCCAAGTTTTTCCCCATGTCAGCTACTTTTGTGTCTCTTAACTAGGTTGATTTGTCACTAGTAATTATTTCTTTGGTATGTGTATTAAGAAGTTCCTCTTCAGAATTAGCAGAAGCCAACACCCAAAACACACCTATTTCTGAAGACTTATTTAGGAAGAAAAAAATGAAAATAATTGTGTCTTAAAAGGAGAGTACATTCCCTTATTTTCTTGACTCCAAGGCTGTAAGGTTCAAATTACTTTATAGGTTCTCAGGGGAAAAAAAATCCTTTAAAATATACAATTTTATTAATGTATATATTCTTATATATGTAATTTTCAAAGTTATAATATACCTTTATTCATAAGATTGTATATCATTTTCTTCATATTTATAAAAATTAAAATATTAAGACCCTTTGAACTATGTTTGTCTTTCAGAGTTATACTTAATCCAAGATAAAAATGCTGATTATCTGTGCTCATATTTTTTGAACATTGACCCATCCTTGAATTCCTGGGATAAATTCTTGGATGTTTAAAAAACAAAACCAAATATCCAAGATAAACCAAAGAGACATGGGGGTGAGGAGGGGAAGGAAGGGAGGGCAAAGACGGGATGAGGGCAGAAAGAGCACAAGGGACTGAGGTGATGGTGTACAGGTGGAATGGTGGTGGGTACTCCCTGGGGAATACAAACGATGTCAAATATAATTAATTAAATAATAAAAAATAAATTCTTGGATGTTTAAAAAATAATCTGTAAACCTTGACTTTCTAATATTTTATTGTTTTGTTTTGATCTCATAAGTGAAATCAAACTACTGATTGTCTTTGCTTTCCACTACCAGTTCTGTATGTGAACTTGATTTTGACATCTTTAGCACCATTAGGATTGATAGAATGGTTTTGAGTAATATTAAAGCATGCTGGGGTTTTATCTACATTTCCTTTAAGTTAAATGTTCTGGTTTTTCAGTAAGTAAATAATGTTGCTAGAAGTTAAGTATCTTTTCAAAAACGCTCTTAATTGAGGTGATATTGGTTTGCAAGACTATATGATTTAGGGGAATAGTTCTCAGATCATCAGATGTATGTGTGTTGGTGCCCACCCACCTTGCAAACACTCAGTCCTCTGTCATAGTTGAGTGGACCTTCTGCCCTACTTAGCTCACCACCCCCTTCTTCTCTGAAAGCCTCAGTTCTACAGTTACCATTTTGGGATTTGTTTTGGTTTAGTTTTGTAATTCCCTTTTTGTTTTCCTATAGTCCACATATGAATGAAGTCTATCTCCTGATTTGTTTCACTTAGCATAATCCCTTCCAGCCCCATTCATGTTGTTACAAATGGCAAGCATTCATCTTTTTGTGTGTCATCTTTTTAATGTGTATACACCGTGTCTTAACCACTATTCTGTTGTTGGGTATCAAAACTGAATATCTTTTGAAATTAACTGGAAGCCCTGAAAAACTGTTGTTCAGTGCCCAGCTCATCAAATGTTGAGTGTGAAATAAATCACACCAACTTTTCTTAACTTTGACAAGTCTATACTTTATTTTTGATAAATTTGCAGTTTCTACTACTGCCCTTTTAAATCACTGGTTGTCAAGTGGTAGATATTGTTTAGGAATATGGTGACTTTTTTTTTTTTCAATGCTGCATCATAATAGAGTCATGTTGAAAACATTTTTCTTTCTCATTGAAGAAATGTAAATATAATTTATATACATTAAAATCTATCCACTTTAGTGTAGAATTCTTGGTTCTGACAAACCTATATAGTCATACAACTACTGCCACAACCAAGATAGGAAGTTCCTTCGTTCCCCAAAATTACCCTATGTGCTTTTAAGTCAACTTTTCCACCTCCTGCAGACCCTGGGAATCACTGATATGTTTTCTGTCCCTATGATTTTGCCTTTTTCAAAATATCATGTAAATGGACTCATATAATATATAGCCTGTTTAGTTTGCCTTCTTTCATTTAGCACATCTTTGAAAGACATTCATTTTGTTGGCTGTATCAGTAGGTCATTACTTTTTGTTGCTGACTATTATTTCATTGTATTGATGTACCATCATGTGTTCTGTTCACCATTTGAAAGACATTTGGTTTTATTCCATTTTGTGATGATAGTGAAGAATTTACTGTGAATATTTGTGTACAGGATTTTATGTGAACATAGGTTTTCATTTCACTTGCATAAACACCTGAGAATGAGGTTTTCAGTACTATTCTGAGTACTATGTTACATATATTACCATAAAATTCCAAAAGTGTTTCCCAAAGTGGCTGTATCACTTTGGTGCTAGAATGCTAGAGATGTGTGAGAGTTATAGTTTCCAAGTCCTTTTCAGCGCTTGCATGATGTGATTTATAATAAGAAACATTTATTTGGTTTTTGACCCCACTCTGCTGTAAAGCTTCTAAATCCCTTGAAGTTTCTGAAAGTGAGGAAAGTGGTAAAGGTGTTTTGTTATGTTAATGAAGCAACAATGGGAAAGCAACAATGCCTAGGAGCTGGTTGCCAGGAGAACCAACTTTGTGATTAGAGCATTGGAACTTTCAGTCCACCATCCCAGTACCCCCTCCTGAGAGGGTATAGGTGGTATAGGGGTTGACTCAAACTCCAGTGCTAATGATTTAATCAACTATGCTTATGTAATGAAGCCTCTATTAGAAATCAAAAGGACTGGGTTTGGAGAACTTTCTGGTTGGTGAACACATAGAAATTGGAGGATGGTGGCATTCCTGGAGAGGGCCTAGAAGCTCCATGCTGTTTTCATATGTGCATCTCTTTCACCTCTTTTACAATAGCTCAGAGAACTAGTAAGCAAAATGTTTCTCTGAGTTCTGTGAGCTGCTCTAGCAAATTAATTGAACCCAAGAATTGGGTTGTTGGAACTGCCAGTCTATAGTTGGTTGGTCAGAAGCATTGGTTATAACCTGGACTTAGAAGTGGCTTCTGCAGTAATAGGATAGGGGGATAGAGTCTTGTGGGACTGAATCTCGTGATCTAATACTATCTCCAGGTAATGTCAAAATTTAGTTGAATTGTAGGACACCCAACTGGTGTATGAAAATTGTTTGTGTTGTGAAACCACCCTTCTTCCCTGCCCCATGTTAAAATTTAATGATCAGAACCTTTTAACTTGGCATTATCTAACTTGTTAAATATGAGATTTTCTAATAGTCTTATTGATATTGAATAACCATTAGAAATTCAGTATTTATCTAACATTTAGAAATATTTACCTAATGTGAGGTCATTAACATTTTCTCCAATACTTCAAGATTCTTTATAGTTTTAAATTTTACATTTAGGTCTAATCCACTTTTAGTTATTTTTTATATATGGTTCAACATATAGACATTGGGTTTTGCATATAAATGTTTAATTATTTTAGCATCATAATGAAAAGACTATTCTTCCCTAATTTAATTATCTTTGTATCTTTGTTAAAAATCAGTTAGGTGTACATATATATGTATGTATGTATTTGTATGTATGTATGAATACATCTGGATTTATGTCTGATGCTTATGTTCCATTGGTTTCTGTGTTATCCTTTCAACAAAACCATGCTGTTTTGATGATTGTAATTTTATTGTAAATTTTGAAATCAGGTAGTGAGTTATTCAACTTAATCCTTTTGAAATTTGTCTTGACTATTCTAGTCCTTTGTCTTTCATATATATTTCAGAGTAATTTTGTTGGTTTCAACATAAAATTCTATTGGAAGTTTGAATGGTATTATATTGAATCTATAGATCAGTTTGGAAAAAATTTACATCTTACAAATATTGGATTTTCCAGTATATAAATAAGCTATATCTCTTCATTTATTTAGTCTTCCTTGATTTCTTCATCAATGTGTTGTAGCTTTTAACAGATAAATATTGAATATATTTTATTATATTTATAGCTGTGTATTTTATATTTCTGGTGCAATTATAAATTATGCTTTTAATAAAATTCTGTTTTTCAATTGTTTGTTGCTAGTATATGTAAATGCTGTGTATTATTTTAATGGATTTGCTATTTTAATGGCTATCTAAAAAATTTAAGTTGGAAAATAAAGTACAGCAAACTCTATATATCTATAGAATTGAGAAATTAATATAATTAGTATAATTGTTTATAGTTAACCAGCAAATGAAAGTATGTAATTTAAATAATTTAAGAAAATGGGGTAAAGACCCAATATTCTGTCCTCATCTGTCTCTGAACTATTTTCCTGAACTTTTCTTTTTTTCTTTAGCAATTGATTTTTGTTATTTATCTTGTCTCTTAAACCTTTTAAATTCCACTTTGGTAGCTCTTTTATTAATTCATTAGGGTTTTCTATATAGATAATCAGTCATAACATCTGTGAATAAAGAAGTTTTATTTTCAGTCCAATTTGTTTGACTTTTATTTATTTAATTTTTGTCTTATTATGCTGGTTAGGATCTTTGTTATGATGGTAAATAGGAGTGACAAAAATGGACATCACTACTTTATTTCCAACCTGGGGGCATTCAGTCTCACCATTATGTTTGATGCTATCTGTGAGGTTTTTAAAGATGTCTCTTATCAGGTTGAGGAAATTTTATTCTATTTCTAATTTGCTGAGATTTTTATCGTGAATGGATAATGATTTTTTTCAAGTTTTTTTCTTAAATTTCTTTGTTTTATTTTCTCAGGTTTTTTCTCTTTCCTTTTTTAATCTACTGAGATCTTATTTTTTTTCTTTTACCCATGTGGCAAATACTTTCCTTAAGGAAGTAGTGTTTTAGTCTGTTGAACCAGCCTTAACCTACCTGAGATAAAGTCTACTTAGAACATTTTGTCTGCACATCACCCTGCTTTTTCCTTCTTGTGTTGTCACCAGACTGGGACTGTGAGTCGTTCAGGAGCAGGGCCCCAATACCACCGCCTGTTACTTTCCATCGAGCATAGAGTGGCTGGCTGTGAACGCTGTGGCCACCTTGAAAGCAGCCATGTACCTCAGTGCTACTGCTGTTGAATTTTCACCGCTTAGTGGCCCAGAAGAAATGGAGGTGGTGTGCAGGGGTTGGGTCTAGTGTCACTGTAGGCAGAGTAATCTTTCATTTTGGAGATTATTTTAGAAGCATAAGTTACGTTTGGTCTGTGGGGCACTGCTTTCTAATTATTCTTTCCTTTTCCTGTGGGTTGCGGTTGGCACATCGGCTGGTAGGCCTGGCAACTCAGATATCCAAATGCCAGCCCACTGCTGGTGTTCTAAAAGGACCTGGATGACTGTTTCCAAGGCAGTGGTCTCCTTTTACGGAGGGGCGTGCCTGTGTGGGGGAGAAGTGGAGCAGGAGGGGTTCTGGCTCCTGGATGTGCTCCCTCTTAATCTTCATGTGTGACCTTCGTGCTTGCGGTCAGTGACGTGTTGACCATGTACTGCCGCGAAGACTTGGATTTCGTCAGGCAGGTTGCAGAGTCTATCTCAGAACCTTTCTCACTGATTAGGAGAGCTGGGTGTGGGGTTGACGGGAAGACTTGCAGCCAACAGACCTGGGATTGAATCCTCAACTAATTATTGCAATGGAAGATGGATGACCCTGGAAAATTGTTTAACTGCTTTGGATTTCCACCACTCATTTTAAAAATGTATTGTTTTGAGGGTTACATTAAACACCCACTGCACCCCACCCCTTGCTTTCTCCTGGCTTGGGGGAGATAAGTGGAAATTTGGAAGGATATTAAGGAGGGAGTGGTGGGCAAGTCTACAGTGAGCTGTAAAACAAATTGCAAACATTATGGGAAAACCCATTAGAAGACTAGCATGTGGAGAGAGGGTTTGGGTCACTTTTTCCTTAGATGTTTCTGGACTGAAGGATGGGGAGGGTAACTCAGGACTGAGTCTCTGATTTTGCTCTGGAGCAAGGAGGGGATGGCTGCCAGGTCAGGGTGATGTCTTGGATTGCTTGTTCCTTTTGTTTTTCACTATTTAGTCTGGCTCATTGGAGTGGAAAAGGGGTCTGGGACTGCGCCAGACCTGGTTAGTGGAACTGATTGCATAATTGCCTAGGGTCTGATGGTGCCAGGCCCCTAGGACTTAGCGACAATACTCCCCCTCCTTCGTTCATGCATAGGACCTTAATGTTGGCAGAGCGTGTTTACATCATCCTTCCAACCACCCAGTGAGGGAGTGATGAAGAGAGTGATCCCAAATGCCATCAGAATGCCCCCACCTTTTTGTGTTCTCTGAGGTCTCTGCTTTCGTCTTCTGAGGTTCTAGACTTTTGAGTATAGCCTTTAGGAGAGGAGGCCCCTCCTCTTGCAGAAAGTCCATAGTGAAGGTTCCACCCTGCCCACCCTCTGGAGGACTCAGACTAGAGAGCTGATAAAACTTGGTGAGAATCAGAAATCAGATAAAGTTCCAATCTTGTCACTCTGAGATAATAATTGCATATTATAGTACCTCAGCCAGCCTTAAAACACAGATCTGCTTGTTACACCCCTGCTTAAAAAACAATGTTAGTCCTTAACTATATAAAAGATCAAATTCTAACTGTTCGACTTGACAGGCAAATTAGACTACAGTTAAACTCCTGCTACATAAAATATTCAGAGCTATCATTGAGCAGCTGGGAGTACTTTTCATTTTGATAATGCTTTTCAACTTACTTAATGTTTGCACATATTTTGCATTTAGTCTTTGTCAATCTTATGTTGTTATTTTTGAGCCCACTTTATAGTTGACAGTTGAAGGTATAGGACAGTTAAAAAGAATTTGCCCAGTTTTGTATGGCCACAGTAAAGTCACAACATTAAGCAGAGAGCACAAAATAGCAATTGTTTGCCACTTCCTAATTGTGTGACCTTGAACAGATTTCTTTAACTCTAAAACACGGATGATTCAGCTATGCCATAAAGTTGTTGTGAGGGTTAAATAAGATAATCCAAATGAAGTGCTTGGTGTAGTGCCTGCTATATAGAAAAGACTCAGAAAATGTTAGTTATTATCATGATACTCTCTTACCTATTCCACAATTAATGTTTCCAGCTTTTATTCCACTATTATGAGTAACATCGCTATAATTATCTTTGTCTAAGTGGTTTATATTCTCAGTTGTGTCATTTCCTTGGGTTATATTCCAAAAGCAGCATTACCAGGTCGAAAGGTATGATCCACTTTTTTTGCTTTTGTTCCGTATTGCCAAGTAGCCTTTTATTGGGATGATTCCCCTTTAACAAGCCACTACTAGACCCATGAGAGTGATCCATCCCCCGTGGGTGGTATTTCCCTGTGACCTCTCAGCTCAGCAGAGAGGTCCATCAGTCATTCCTAATGAACATAGAAAGACCAACAGATCATAGACTGGTTGGAGCCAACCCTTATAAAATAGGTTGTGCCTACAGCAAGATATAGACTAAACTGGTCAGCAAATTGTACTGAGAACACGGGAAATGACCACCCTCTCACCTGCTTCCTGCAGGGCTCTGTGGGATGCCTGCAGGCACTGTGGATGTGCCAGGTGGATATGCATGTGTGCTGTAGGTGAATGTGAGAGAGTGGTGTTGGGGAGGGGGGAGCTGCTTCTGAGCGCTGGACCTGGGCTTTCAGGAAGACTGCATATGAGTGACTCTAGACTGTGGCTAGGGCTGCCATAACAAAAGTACCACAGACTGAGTGGTTAAGAAAACAGAAATTCTTTTACAGTTTTGGAAGCTACAAGTTGAAATCAGGGTTGTCAGTAGGGTCATTCTTCTGAAAGTTCTAGGGAAAACTCCTTTAGCCCTGATGGTGTGCTGGGAATCCGTGGCATTCCTTAACACGCACATGCCTCACTTCAGTCTCTGCCTCCATCTTCATATGGCCTTTCCTCTTCTGTGTCTGTGTATATTCAAAGGCTGTTCCTCTTTCTGTGTCCATATTTTCCTCCTCTTGTAAGGATACCAGTCACTTGATTAAGGCCCACCATGACCTCATCTTACCTTATAAAGATCCCATTTTCAAATCAGGTCATATACACAGGTGGAGGGGAGAGACTTAACTTGACTATTTGGAGGGCACAAACCAACAACAAAGGGGCTAAGAAGAGAAAATGGAAAAATGTCCATTTTCCATGTCACAGTCTGCCTGGTGCAGGGCATGTTGCTGGAGATGTGTTGGGCAGAGGTAGTGTCGCTGGTAGGGATGTTGGCAGTTGTCTAGGGCCAGTGCTACTATTTTTCTTGGACTCTCTCACCTCAGGGACTGGCTGTGAATTATGTGTAATGAATCATCTGATGACCAGGGGTGTCTGGCTGGGGTGCTGCAGCAGTGAAAGAAAGAGCTTAGTTACTGAGGGAAACTGACTTTCTAGGAATCAGTGGAAAGTTAAGAGGAAGAACTTGGGACTGGGCAAGTATGCTGAGTTTGTGCTGTCTTAGGCCACTTGGAATACTATGACTACATTTTCCCCACTAAAGGAGCTACGGGAGCTTCCGAGGACCCTCCTGCTTTGACATCACATAATTCTTACTTGAGGTATAGAAACCCAAGTTCCCTGACCCTAAGGACCATTATGAGGTCTCTCTGGGTAACGGGTTGCTAGTAACTGACTTGGAAGGGGGCTTAGGAGGAAACAGCCAGGTGGGGCCCTGATGTTTCTCATTACAGGCCTTTCCAACAGGACTTAATTCAAGGCACCTTCTCTATGCAAACTTTCATGGCTATCTTCTCTGAAACCCCAACACCACCCCTGATATTTCACGTCTTGGCTTTAGTCTTTCTCTTTATATTCAGATCCTATCCAACATCACTTCTTTGTCTGACTTACTATGTTTTCTGTTTATCTAGTACTACAGCAATGACTGATAATCAATACATGTCTGTTGAATGTTAAATTAATGAAGGTATTGCAAACTTGATAAATGGGGTAAAATTATAAAGAAATCTTCTAGTTATCATGTTTAAGGGGTGTTACTTTTGTTAGCTTCAGACCTTCAGTTTAGACTGCCCAGGACTCTGTTGTAAGTAGTACTTGGTTTGAAGAGATTGTTCCAGTTATCCATGGTTGGTAACAACCTGCTGCTCCCCCCCCACCCCCATTCTTAGCAGCATGAACCAGTGGTCATTTTATTACGATTAGGGGTTCTGTGGGTCAGGAATTTGAACAGAAAATGGTGAGAGTGGCTTGTGAAGAGCTGCATGACAGGAGCTGGAGTCATTCGGAGGCATCTTTATTTAGTACCTGGTGCCTAAGCTGAGATGACTTGAAGGCTGGAAAACAGCCATATGCCCACATGTGGTCTTACCGTGTGGCCTGGGCTTCCTTACAGCATGGTGACTGGGTTCTGAGATGCATCTGGGAAATGAGCATTCCATAAATAGGGTTCAGTGTTATTTACACACAGGGAAATGCACAAATCTTTTTTTTTTTTTAAAGATTTATTTATTTATGCACACAAGAGCTGGGATACAGGCCAGAGTAGCAGGAGGTGAGAGGATTCTCCAGACAGAGCAGGGAGCAGAACAGGCAGACTGACCGAAACACTGCTGTAGGGAGCAGCGGGAGAGGCAGGAGAGGTCTGCTGCGCCATGTGGGTCCCCTCCCTGGCCAGCAGCAGGGATCAAACTCGTGCTGCAGTGTCTGTGTTTTGCTTCATAGTGCGTTGCTTAACCCACTGCGCCACCAGGGAGGCCCTAAATGCACAAATCTTAAGTGTGTCATTGTATGATTTTTTGACAACTTGTGCATGTCAAGCCCCTTTCAAGATTTGGGCATTGTCAGCATATAGAAACTTCTTAATGTTTCCTCCCAATCTCTGTTTCCACTTTCTAGAAGCAACCACTATTTTGATTTTTAATACATAGATTCATTGTGCTTGTCCTGGGACTTTATGTAAAGGGAATCATGTGGAATTTACTCTTTGACTTTAAGTTTCTTTCACTGGGCATATGCTTTTGATCTTTATCATGTTATCACATTATCAGTAGGTTTTTGTTTTTTTTATTTCTGAATAGTATTTAATTCTATGAATAGAATATTTGTCCATTCATCTATTGATGGACTCTGGCTGCTTCCATGTTTGGGCTATTCTGAATAAAGTTGCTGTGAACATTGTTGTACAGGTAAGTATGTGTGTGTGTGTGTGTGTTTGTGTGTGTTCATTTCTCTTGGGTGAATACCTAAATATGGAATATTGCTGGGTCATTGACAAAGTCTAAATGCCAAAGTGGTTGTACCATTTTTACAACCCATAATATATCAGAATCTGATTATTCTGAATACCATCAACATTTTGTGTTGTCAGTCTTTTTAATTTTAGCCTTTATGGTGGAATGGTGAATTACAACATGGTCATAATTTACATTTTCTTAAAAACTAATGACAGTAAGCACTTTTTCATGTGCTTATTGACCAGCTGTACAGCTTTCTTTCTGAGATTTTATTCAGATGTTTTTCCCATTAAAGATTTGTTTTTTGTTGTTATTATTGAATTATAGGAATTCTTTATTCTGAATACCAGTTCTGTCAGATATGTAATTTGCAAATTGTGACTTGCCTGTTTTCTTAAGTGTCTTCTGATGAATGTAAGTTTTAAAATTTTTTTTTTATTAATTATATTTGACATCATTTGTAGTCCCCAGGGAGTACCCACCACCATTTCACCTGTGCACCATCACCTCAGTCCCTTGTGCACC
>JAGFMF010012012.1:1020784-1052985 GCA_019455555.1 Galemys pyrenaicus | reverse complement strand
ATATTTTTCTCTTGCCTTCTGACTTGTTTCACTGAGTATAATTCCTTCTAGTTCCATCCATGTTTCTATAAATGCCCCTAGTTTCTCATTTCTGATTGTGTATATGTACCACATCGTCTTGATCCAGTCATCCACTTTTGGTCTTTTGGTTGTTTCCAGGTCTTACCAGTAAGTTTTAAATTTTGACAAAGTCTAATAGATCATTTTCTGTAAAGCAGTTTTTTCTGTATTTTAATACATTTTTGCTCATTTGTGTATTACAAAGATCATCTCTTGTGTTTTCTTCTAGAAGCTTTACAGCTCTAGTTATTATATTTAGTTCAGTTGTCCATCTCAAATTAATTTCTGTGTATGATGTGGAGTGGGGTTAAGAGTCTTTTTTTCCCTTTGTGGATATCTAGTTGTTTCTGCCCTATTTACTGCAAAAAAAGCACCCTCTTTCCTTTTTAGGTACTGTTTTTTGACACTCATTTTACAAATGAAGAAAGTGAGAAATAAAGTATCTCGTTCATAGGTCTTCAAACTGATAGAGACAGACCTGGAACTTGAACCTCAACCCCATGTTTTTAAAGGTTGTGTTCTGTTTCCTTCTCATGCTGATGGTTGAAGTTTTGGCCTCAATGCAGGCAGCTTAGTGGAAAGTGTCAGCAGAGAACTCAGGAAGGGGGTGAGTTTAGTTTGCGGTAGAGTTGGGAGACTCTGGCATACCGAAATGAATACATTGCTGAAAGCATGCAGGGCATATAGAAAAGTAAGGGAAGCGTAAGTAGGAGGGAGGTAGCTAAGCAAGAGAGGAGGGAGCATTATTAATCCCAACCTGAGCTTCTCTTTTTTTGTTTAGCATCTGAGAATTGTTAGCGTTTCATCAACATTGGTCCAAAGAGCACATGATATAGGCAAGATCCAATTGGTCCAGACCTTTTGGATCCATGTGGTAAGGATGACGTGAATGAGAATCCTGATGCTAAAGAAGAGAAGTAGATTAAGTGGGGCAGTCAGAGTCAGCAAGCATCGTGATCAGAGTGCCCACTCTGTGCCAAGCAAACCTGCTTTATACCCTAATCCAGCCCTGCAGCTCACTAATGATGTGCACGGCAGGACCTCACTTCATTTCTCTGCCTCGTTTTCCTCCTCTGTAAAATGAGAACACAACCTCACTGAATTAAATCAGAGAATGGATATTGTACGACACTTAGCATAGTATCTAGCACATTCTAAAGACTTAAAATTTAGTGGGTTCTTAAGATTCGGTGTTTTAAGCATGTAGTCAGTGCCTGGAATGGTAGAACCTCAGGGAAGTTTGCGAACTAGCCCCCCAGGGACTCAGAATTCTTCAACTTATATTGCACAATTTGGCAGTTTTAGAACACATGGCCAGGAAGTCAGAATAAGAAACAGGCATAGAGAAACTGGAACTGGTCTCTAAATACTCAGGGTGGCACAGGAGTCTGTCCAGATGGCTGATGCTGAGCCAACATAACTTTAAAGACTTCCTTGGGAAGGACACCACCTGCTGGTGTAGATTCCACATGAAGTCGCCACAGGCCTGGGGCTGCTGAGTGGGTGGGGAGGATGCTGCAGCTCAAGGTGAGCAGAGCGCTCCCAGAAAGTAAGTAAGAGAGCATCTTTGCCTGTGGAAGAGACGGCAAATTCCACTGAATCACAGAAGCTTGTATCTGTCTTTGGTTTTAATGACTGTTTTCCTGCAAGATCTAGCTATACTTCTAGAAAGGCCCTTTTGAAAATGGAGTTTGTGATCAGCTTTTGAGTTCAGTCCATTCCTCCAGTGAGCATCATAAAGAGTCAATCAAGTATCCTTGGGTGCTTACTGGAACTCACGGTCTAGTAGCTCAGTCTCTCTCTCTCCCTCTCTCTCTCTCTCTCTCTCTCTCTCTCTCTCTCTCTCTCTCTCTCGCTCTCTCTCTCTCTCTCTCTCACACACACACACACACAGACACAGACACACACAGAGTGAGTGCCAGATGAAAGTGACCAAACATGTGAGAAGTCCATACAGTAGCTTGGGCAGAGCATAGGAATAAACACATTCTACAGGATGTGAAACCAGTGATAGCCATTCAAGCCCTTCAGCATCTCCTCCAACTCCTCACCTTCTCCTTCCCCTGATCATCACTAGCATTTCTGTGCCCACTGAGAAGACATCACTTTAAATGGATTAAATAAATGCCTTGTGATGACCCTATGAGGTGAGCTCTGTTAGTACCCCTGTATCTCAGAGGAGGAAGCAAAGGGCCAGAGATGGCAGAAGACTTGTACACGGTCACACAGAAAGAGGCAAAGGTGCTAGGTGAGAAGCCAGCAGTTTTGCTCCAGAACCTACCTTGTTAGGCCTGGAGTTGTCTAGTAATTGGTGGCATTCCTCTTTTGAATATGGAGCTGGAGGATTATTGACATTTCTTTCATGATCTTAACATACGGTCACATGGTATCCCAACTAGGTTTTAACTACAGCCTCTTGTTCATTCTGCCCTGCCACCACGTTTAGCTAAAGTTCTAATTTCAGAAGAGAAGGCAGTGAGACTGAAACGCTGTGTTTATTGACCAATTTAGACTGTCTTAGGGCACAGCTTTGAGGATTAGAACACACTGTGGGTGAATATTTTAACAATCCATGGCAAGATGTCAGCATCTTGGGCTTAGACACGAATTATTCTCAGGCAGGGTTTTTTTTTTTTTTTTTCAGTGTCATAAACTTAACCAGCTGGAATTCTTTTCCATCCTATTCAACCTCCTAAAGTCAAGAATTTTGTTTTTTATTGGGAAATCTGCATTTCATTGTATAGATAGAACACTATGTCCTTGTCTCACTGGGTCTCCAGAGAAGCTGAGTCTTTATTGCAGGCGCTGGGTGTCCTAAGGGGTCAAATACCAACAAGTCTGTTTCCAGCATGAGTGCCCCGAGCCATAGCAATGCTCTCATCAAAGATCATGAGAGGCACGCTGTCCACTCTAATACAGCCCAGGTCTTTACATGAGAGCGTGGGCAAGTACCACAAATTGAGAAGAAGGGGCAGCAGTGCAGTCCCCACTAAGTCTCTGGTCAAGAACCCCATGCTGGGCCCGCAGGGGTGGCCACTGGCATGCCCTCCAGATGGGACTGCAGAGTGGGAGGAGGGGTAGTTTGCAGACATACTGAGGTCGTCACCCAAGTTACTGATAGCTTTCAAAATCATCCTCTTTAGAAAGTGTGTGCTTACGCCAGTGATGCTGCCGTGGCTCAAAATAATTTTAGAATTTCAGTTTTAGAATCGCACTTACAGTTTAGTACATGTTCTTAAAAATTTTTGAAGGAGATTTGCTTTTCTGAAAATATTTAAAATCTCATCACTTGAAAGTTTATATTTGTATATAAACTTATTGTTTCTACTACCTAGGAGAAATTACTGGTAAGAATTTGAAGGCTGCATCCTACCAAACCAGTCATTTCCTATTTGGTCAATCTAATGGGTAATAAGTGCTATGTCAGTCATTTATACTTTCCTCCAGTGACACTGGGCATGTTTTTTGGTTGCTTGTGATTGTCTGTTCTTGTTCTGGGCTCATTTTTTCTATTAAATTTTTCTTTTCTTGAAGCTTATATTTGGACAGTCTTTTTGGACATGTATTAGACTTTTGAAGTTACTGACATGTGGCATGATTGAGTCAGGCTGAGTTGACTTCAGCGATGTTATTTGAATAAACCATATGTCTGGGAGAACTTAAGCCTGTCATGGACTAGAATTTGATATAATCAGGAATAGGTTGTGTTGGAGTTTTGATGAGGAAGAAAATTTGATGATTGACTAGTTGAAAAAATTGCTGGAAACTTGATGAATACATACTTTAAATATTTTAAGTTGATATAAAATATTAAATAGCTAGTTGCCAGACTTTCACTATGGGATAGGCATCTTTTCTTTGCCTCTAAGCTTCACCCTGGGAATTTCTGTTATCTGTCTTGGGTTCATCTTGCTCTAATGCATTTTCTACACTTTCAGCTGAAATATTTTAATGTGGAATGAAACTTATACACTTTCAAAGCAATTGGAATGCAGAAACTTCTAAATTTTAATGATTTCTCCTTCAGTTTTTACAGTTGATTCATCTATACCTAATTCAACAATGAATTTTTTTGCAATTCGTTTTTATCATTAAATTTAATTATCACAGAAACATATCTGTCATAGCCATATTTAACTTTATATAATATTCAAATTAATTACTTTACATAATAGTTGAATCATTTAAATTATATGATATTTAAATTAAATATGGTATTTAAATAATGGATTTAGTCATATAATTTGCATAATAAACACAATTAGCACAAATGGTTTTGGGAAAAAAAACAGCTGACTCATGCAAATAGCTAATCTGAAGGGGCAGAAGTGTGCAGATGGACTAGATTATAATGTACCAGCCTGGGCACTCAGTGCAATATGGCACAAGTCAGTATCTTTTTTAGAGGGAATAGAAACTATTGGCTAAAAGGTTGATCCTTTCAGTGGAGTTATTTAAGGGCCTCTAGCTAACATTTATTGCGTGCCAAGTGTGCTACATGCTTTGCAGGCATTATTTCATTTAACCCTTACAACACCCTATGAGGTATAAATACTAACATCTTTATAGATGAGAAAACCAAGGAAGAGAGAAGGTTTTTAATTTATAAAAATGTCACATAGATGTTGAGTTCCAGAGTCAAGATTTAAAAGCAAGTAGTTTGATGCAGATATTGTACTATAAACTATCATAGAGATAATTTAATAGAGAAGCCCAGAAGAGACAGGTATAAAATAATTAGAGGTAGGGATTTGAATAGATTCAGTTGTAACAGGTTAGCACCATATTTTGAACTAGTTGAATGGGCCATGCTCTTGACCATCCATACGTTGTCACCCAAAGGATCCCTACTCAGTTGGAGGAAACTGAGGGTTCTTAACATACAGGTGAACAGTACATATTAATTAAAATCTAATTCTTGGTTCACAAACCAGAATTTTAAATAACCATATTTTTATCAAGCCTTTCAGAAATGGGTAAATTAGAGCTTATCTGAGTTTTATCTAATGACCTGCATCAAATGCCTAAAACTTGGTAGAGGCAAACCTCAGCCTTAATGTTAAGGAAGGATATACAAGTTAGTCAAGGCAGTCATTTTTTTTTTTAAAGATTTATTTATGCATACAAGAACTGGGGTACAGAGCAGAGACAGAGCGGGGAGCAGAACAGGTGGATCTATTGAAGTATTGCTGAGGGGAGCAGTGGGAGAGGCATGAGAGGTCTTCTGCACCTTGCGGGTCCTCTCCCTGGCCGGGAATTGAACTCGTGCTGCTGTGCCATGGATGCTTCATAGTGTGGTGCTGAACCCCTTTCACCACCAGGGAGGCCCCGAAGCAGTCACTTATTAATCACTACTGAATGTCTATATTTATTTTGTGTGCTGAGGACCTAGGTGAACAACATATGGCCCCCAAGGACCTCATGAAAGTTGATGAGATATACAAGACTGTTTCTGTAAGGGTTTTATAAATAAGATAGGCAGAGGACATGCCAGTAGAACCTACCTGAAGACAGATTAAACAGACAACAGGTAAGGATGTTTCTGATGTCAAGCGGGAAGAATTCGGCATAGACAGATAGAGCAACAGGTGGAGAGAGGAGGTCTGTGGATCATAGGGGATGTCTGAAGACCTGGCACTGGTGCGCCAAGACCACACCATATCGAGTTGGAGAATTTGGACTTCAGCCTGAAGAAAAGTAGCAAACCATGGGAAGACTTTTCATGGGGGGATGCTGTGTTCTTTTTAGAAAGATCTCTTGTTTGAAGAAGAAAATGACTTGAGGGTGGATGTGGTGGGCTAGGTTGAAACTATAGAGGAATAATTAAGTTGGATTAATTCAAGTGATAAGTGAGACCTTCATTGAAAGTCATAGAGATAGCCATTACAGGGGCTAGAATCAGATTGGAGGTAGGGTGATAAATAATGTTGTCCTAGATTGCACAAAAGTAACACCTGGTTTAGGTCAGGACAGTGTTTTACTTTGGGCTCTGCTGCTGCCGAGCCAGCGTCTCAGTCTCTCTGAGTCTTATTATTAAAATTCCCTCACTAACCGATATCTAGGATCAAATGAGGTCATGTATATAAAAGTAGTAAAGGAAGCTGTTTGAAGCAATTTGGTTGGATGAGAGGTTTCAGTAGGGGCTGGGAGAAGAAGCATTTTGGTGATCTGAGGCCTATGACTGTCTCTCATTGTTTTGAGAATTACCACAGAGGCCGAAGGAGTGGATGAAAGGTTAGCACCCATCCACATTTCTGGGCACCAACTCCAATTTTCCTTTCCTTCATACTTTGAGGCCCCTCCTAATCTGGAGACCTCTCAGTTCTTCCAAGTTCCACTCTGCATTTTTATGCCTATTATACCGTCCTTGGGGCCAAGGCCAATACCACAGCATTTGGGCACCACTGCAAGTGATAAAAATAAGTTTGACAAGCAGACCACTCCCCAGAGCTTCTGCAAAAGCAGTAGCAAGAAAACTATAAATCCTCAGGGCACTGACTGAGAAGGGTCCAGAATCTAATTCCATTAGGAGCCCAGAAATACTCCATGCCTCATGCCTTAAACCTGTTTCCTCTATCGAAAAAAAGTGAGGATAGGGGTCTTCCTGGTGGCGCAATGGGTTAAGCAATGCACTATGAAGCAAACTGCAGCCATTGCAGCACGAGTTCAATCCCTGCTGCTGGCCAGGGAGGTAGCCCACATGGCCCGGCAGACCTCTCCTGCCTCGCCCACTGCTCCCCTCAGCAGTGTATCTCAGTCAATCTGCCTGTTCTGTTCCCCACTCTGTCTCCAGTGAATCCTCTCACCCCCCCCACACCTCTGGCCTGTACCCCAGTTCTTGTATGCAAAATAAATATATCTTTAAAAAAAAGTGAGGATAACATTGCCTACTTTGCATACCTAGCTATTGTGAAGACTAAATGGGTATGTAAAATGCATTCCCATGACACAGGAGGTCCCATTAAATAGGAACTGTTATTATTATTATTATCAATTGGTGCTCAGTAAATATTTGAAAGTAGTATAGCTAAATGGAGAATGGACTGTGTTAGGGTAGACTTGGCACATAGCAAAAACAAAAATAAGCGCACATTCTAAATAAGTCTCTGGTGGTTAGCACTGAGATTTATGTGCTTCAACTCGTCCCACCTGTTGCCCTAGTGAGCCCAATTCTGGAAGATTCCAGTGGCTTTGGATGAGAGTTGTAGTGTAGAGAAAATATTCCAATTAAAAGCTATATTTTTCCCTACTTGCTCATAGGCAAGGATGAGTCTCTTTCCAGGTAGAGAAGGAGAGCTACTTCTTTATTGTGTGTTCTCCGTTTGTTGGCTCCAGGCTGATCATGTCCCTTATTTGCCTGTGTAAGGACGTCACCACAAACATTGGGTACTCAGGTGCCCAGGCCCCTTTGTGCCAAGTTCTGTTATGAGAAGAGTGGACTTGTAATTTTGAGATATGATGCATCACAATATTTACTGTTTCTTCTTTCTCTCCCGGCCTTTCTACCTGGAATTTTTACCATTGAATAAATGGGAAAGATCACATTACCCTTTTAAGTTCTTGTCAAGGTCCTCTGTTCTGGTTGGTTTGATCAATGAAAAGCTTAGGTATAAAAGGAGAACTTTCACATCTCTGGCTCTAGTGGTGGCAGAGAGCAGGGTTGGGTCTGCTTGACTTCATCATCCTGCTTGCCTTTTGGGTGTAGTAGAGACTTTACTGGGGTAACGATGCTCCTCTATATCCAGAAAGAAATGATTGGCATTCATATGTGCTCCCCTCCTCCTTTTTTTAAAGTTTCACTTGGGGAGCACATACAACTTTGGGGAGGAGGATGGACTTGCTAATTTGCATTTGAAAACTGCCTCTGATCTAGAGACTCATATCTTTGATGTACAAAAGGAACGAGAAAACAAAAAAAAAATGGACATAACCATTATCAAATATCATGTAGCCATCTCTACGTGAGAGTTGCAAAAAGGTGGCAGAGATGGAAGCTTGCTGTGCTCTGGGTTGGAGAGAGGTGGTGACTACCAAGAGTTAGGCTTCTAGGAAATAAAGGAACCAAAAGTGCTCTATAGGCACTGACAGGGCAGACTCAGACTAGAAGTCAGGGGCTGCAGGAGAGCCTACCACGTCCTGGAAGAAGCCTGGGCCCAGGAGGGAAGGAGGACTGTCAGTCTGCTGATTGAGATTCGACAGTCAGAAGTTGTGGGCTGAGGAGAGCAAGGAACAGGCACATAATCTGGCTACAAGGACCAAGCCCAACTGTTTTGTTTGCTGTTTCTACAACCACCACTACCTTGTTCTCATAGGGCTGTAGCACCATCTGCTTCTGCACTGGGGGCTTGGAGGGTCAGAAAAAACAGGGTAAGGAGAGAGAAAATGACAAAATAACAGAAATGGCAAGGAAAAACTCTAAAGGACATTGTAGCTCCAAAATTGTAAATAGCAAATCAAGACAAGAGTAAAACTTGTGTTGAATCTAGAATATAATTCTAGAGAAACTATTCTATAAGAACAAAACAAGAGTAAGAGTATAAACATAGACTCTCACTAACAGAGCTATTAAAATGTATATTTTATAAAGAAAAAATGAAACAATGAAAATAGATGCACACTATAAGAAACAGCAGCAAACATAAAAATAGATAAAAGTATATTTATGATCATTTAACTGTTAACAAAGCAAAAAAGTCTGAGTATTTTTTTAAAAGATTTATTTATTTATGCATACAAGCACTGCGTATTTTAAAAACATGATTAAAATGAAAACTAGGCAACAATAGTAAGTTGGGACCGACTATCTAGGGGAAAATGTGAAGGCCATATTCAGAGTTAGGCTGATGATTAATTATTGATTTTATAAGGAAAAATTATAATTGCATCAGTTGAGTTTTGCTGCATAACATGCCAATGCAAAACTTAATTGCTCAAAACAAGTGCCATCTTTTCAGCTCTCGAATTTTTGATTGTTTGGACAGCTTTTAAAATCTGGGCCAGCTCATCTGATCTTGACTGGATTCTATCATCCATCTATGATCTGCTAGATGATCTAGAATTGTTTCACTCACATGTCTGCAAGTTGACTGCCTGTCTGCAGGGATGCCTTCTCTTCCAAATTGTTCTTATCTTCCACATTGTTCTTATCTTCCACATTGTCTGCTGGGATTGTTCCCTTGGAAGTCCAGGTCTCCAAATGCAGCCAGAGAATAAGCCTCCCTATGCAAACATTTTCAAGATTCTTCTTCTGCAGCATTTACTTGTGGCCTGTTAGCCAAAGCAAGCCACATGACAAAGGCTAGATTCAAGGGGTGCTAAAATAGACTCCACTGCTTGGTAGGAAGAAAAGAATTTGTGGCTGCTTTTAGAATCAACTGCAGTCATCTTGGCCACAAATTATTCACATTTCACCCACATGTAAAATTTGCTAATCCTCATCCCAGGGTCTCTGTCTCATCTTACTTAGAGCATCAGGCTGGAATTCTGTGATATCATGATTTCATCACATCAGGAAGTAAATGAGGCTGATTCAGGGACCGTGAATAAAAAATGGTAAGTCCGCTGTAGTCTACACATCTGATAGAGTGAGACAGGTACAGGTTAACTGAATGAAAATTTTCAGAAAGAAGGAGAACAAAAGACACATAGCAGTCATTGATCTAAAATATCCTGCCCTGGGCAAATGTTACCAGATGGCCCCACTCCAGGTCAAAGAACAACCCTTGCTTAGGGTTCAGTTTTTCCCTAGCTGTGTCCTCCCAGTCTGATTCTCCAAGGCTCTTGACTCCATTCTCTGGTCTCTTGGTTCTCCCACTTGTGAAGTCTTTTTCTTCATTTCTATAAGAAATGACTCTTAGCAGCATAGTAGCTTTCTCCTCTGGATTCCTGTCCATGGATAGCTGAGAGCCCAGAGACCTCTTTGCAGTTTCATCAGATGTATTCCCTCACATCCAAGCTGATTAGAGTGCTTTTGCTGTACAATTTAAATTCTTTAAATTTTAAATCTTTAAATTCTTTAAAACATTTTAGACTTTCTGTGTAACAAATTGTAGTTCACCTCATTTGACAAAAGTCACACCTACTGCTATTTTTTTCTTTGGATTTGTTTATAGCAACTTGGGATTAGGCTTCTGCCATTTCAGTAAGATTCTTCTTTGTATAGTTGAAAAGGTATATGCTGAGAATCTTTTTTTTTTTTTAAAGATTTATTTATTTATACATATAAGAGTTGAGGTACAGGCCAGAGTCCAGGGAGGTGAGAGGATTCACCAGAGTCAGAGTGGGGAGCAGAACAGGCAGATTGACTGAAATGCTGCTGAGGGGAACAGCGGGTGAGGCAGGATCGGTCTGCTGCGCCATGTGGGTCCTCTCCCTGGCCAGCAGCAGGGATCGAACTCGTGCTGCAGTGGCTGTCATTTGCTTCATAGTGCATTGCTTAACCCACTGCACCACCAAGGAGGCCCAAATGTTGAGAATATTTTTTTCAAAGATTATCAGATATGGGGAGACTGGAGATGAAGGGCAATTTTATTTTCTGCTATAGCTAATAGTAGGCCTTCTGTATCCCATCCAAATACTTCATGCAAACTGAGCATTTTCTACCTCAGCTAATCTTTGCCTTGTCATACTTATCATATGGTAACTAGCTAAGAACGCTCAACTGACACTTTCCAAATTCTGTCCAGAGATCTACTTAGCTGTGTTTGAAATTCACTGGGTTCTCTTTTTTCCTCTCTCAAGTTACTACAGGTTTCAATTTTACCCATGTTCTACATCTACATTATACGAGCCATCCTTTTCCAGGCTTGCTATAGCAGTTTTCTCTTCATTTTTCTGACTTTTGCAAGCTTTCCTTTGTTTTTCTAGCCACTGTCTTATCCCAAAGCCAACACCACATTTTTCAGGTTTTTGTTACACCAGCAATACACAATTGAAAACAATTTCTGTATTAGTTAGCTTTTGTGGCATAACAAACTACCCTCAGATTTAGAAACTTAACTATAGTCACTTAAATTTATATAATAATTCTCTGGATGGGCCAGCTGGCTTTTCTGGTCTGGGCCAGTACATGTGATTTATTGGTTTAGTCAGTGAAGCTATTCTTTGAGGAACATTTATTACCCTAAATGAATTCATTAAATATAAAATATGAAGAGCAATTTGAATAATGTAGCATTTAAAATCATATTTCATTGTGTCTAAAAGAAAATCTAATTGATCATGGCTTAGGGCTTTAAATTTTCACACAACCGGAAGTTTGGCAGTAGATAGTCCAAGGCAGGTGTGTAGGTTCCATGATGCCATCAGGCTCTTTGAACTTTCCATTCATCTCAACTTAATCTTCATATTCGTATTTGCTGCCTTATGATTGCAAGATCACTTCTTTTCCTCCAGCTTTATATGCACATTCCAAGCATGATGCGGAATAAAACAGGTAGCCGAGTCTGCTGCCTTCAGTCAAAGAGCTTTCCTGGGGACCCTCCCCAGGAGCTTCTACTTCTTTGTCATTGGTAGCACCCATGGCATATGGCAGCTCCTAATTGCAGGGGAGCCTGGGAAGTATAATTTGTTTGTTTTTTAACTTGGTATATTGCCTTCCCAAATGAAATTGGGACTACATGAATAAGGAACAAAAGAAAAAAAAATACTGTGTAGGCAACGCTTATTGTTTATATTTCCATCTCAAGAAGTTCAACAAAAGAAACCTTTAGAAAAGCAGAAGGAAGGAATCAAAGACAGAAGGATGAATGAAATGAAGTAATAAACAATTTGAAAGATTTTTTTAAAAGTTATGAAATTGATAAATTCACAGTAAGACTGATCTCCTCCAAAGTCATAAATTATATTTTGACTGAAGGGAAAATATAACTATCGATATGAAATGCATAATAAAAATCTTAAGACAATACTCTGAAGAATTTTATGCTAAAATTTGGATTGGAAGAATACATAGTTTTACAATTTGCTATAACTATTTCCAAAGATATAGAAAATGCCAATAAAACACCAACCATTGTAGAACTTCAACTGTCAATCAGAAGACTTCCTTCCCCCACAAATCAGATTTACATAATTTATCAACTTCCAAGTAGTAGAAAATACTAATACTATACAAACTGTTTAAGAGACTAGAAAATTAGGAGACTGTAAAAAGAGACTGTAAAATTACTTTTACAATACATTATGTATATGTGTATATGTATACATGATATGTGTATATGTATGTAATATAGATAGAAAAATGACATTAAAAAGGGAGGGAAACCCATATATTTAATGTTTGAGAGTTGGGAGGGCAAATGTGGCTTTCATGGAGCACTGAGCTGCAGTCCCATATCCAGAACACACAGTCCCTTGAGAATAATTTTTCTAGTCACTGCTGAATAGACTTCTCATATGTGAAGGCTGACAAGCTCCTCTGGTCTTTTTTTAAGGTGTAGGCATCTTACATATTGGTTTGGTTGTTTTTTTGTTTTATTTTGTTTTTTAATACATCGCAAAATGATTGCCAGGGTAAGTGTAGTTAACTTCAGTTACCTTACTACACTTTCTTTCTTAGCAACTATTCTCTTAGCAACTTTCAAATATGCAGTACATTATTACTGACTATAGTTGCATGCTGTATATTACATCCAAGACTTACTTATTTTGAAACTAGATGTTTATACCTTTGACCCACTTCACCCATTTCTACCCCTCTGTAAACCGCCTCCCTAACTCCCTCACTCTGAAACCACCATTATGTTCTCTGTATTATGAACTTGGCTTTTTGGTTTTTGTTTTTCTTTTGAGATTCCACAAGTTTCTGAAGTGATAAGAGCTCTAAGAACATCTTTTGTTCTCTGCTCCTGAAATATCAATAGCTCTAGACCATAGAGATGAAATCGGTGTTTTTATTACTTATTTTAAGCTCCTTATAACCTCATTTGAATTTAGCTTAATGAAGTGATTTTTGGAAAGCCCTTATGTAACCATAAGATTGAGGCAGGGAAACCAAACAAGGAATTAGTGTTCGGAACTTTCAGTCCCACCTCTGGAGAGGGCAGAGGGATGGAGATTAAGCACCAATAGCCAGTGATGTAATCAATCACACCTATGTTACAAAGTCATAAAAACCCAAAAGGGTGTGTAGCAAGGCAAAGTAAGATCCTGGGACAGGCTGGAAGAGTCTCGGGCGGGCATCAGGCCTGCCAGGACTATAAGCAGCTGTGGATTATTTCCTCTGGAAAAGAAAAAGTCACAGGGTGAGCTGCCCACCCCTCCCAACCCTCATTCTTCTGTCCTATCCCAGCTGCAGGGCCGTGTCTGCTAGCCTTCTTTGGGAGGCCTCTGTATAACTGGGACCTCATTTTTTCACTCTTAAGGTTTAGAAGAGGTTCCTGCCATGGAGAGGATTCTTTAGGGCTTGCCTGAGGTGGTATAGGTGAATGTAAACTATAACTTATTATATAAATGTGGTTGTTGGATGAACTGATTATAAGCCTGGGAGGCCTGTGGGGCAAGGGAGGAAAAGTGCCTCTTAAGAGAGGTATCCCAGAAGAATATGAGATTAGTTGAGGTTCAGTGAATTCCTTTGTTCCTAACTCAAGAAGCATATTTGAAGGGATAAGCCCTCTCACTTAAAGCAGAGCATCCCAGACTTGTTGCCATAGTGACAATGCTGAAACAGAGGCTTAAAAGCCAGAAAACACCAGGTCAGAGGGATTCCTTTGGAGTCATGATTCTCCTGTAAGGGACTCAGCTATTGTGTGCTATGGAGGAGAGGGGCAGGGAGTTTGAATAGCTTCCTTTCCTTCCTGTGTCTCACTGTGAGGCTTTTGTTTTGGTTTTCTTTCTGGATTGATATGGTCTTTGGAAAGGGATGCCTCCCTGCAGAAGGAACTAGTTTCCCTTAAAATCTGTGTAAGAAGCTGGAGGCACTAACAATGAACCATCCAAAAGAGAAATTAAGAAAGCAATCCCATTTTACAATAGCATCAAAAAGAATAAAATATTTAGGAATAAATTTAATCAAGATGGTAAAAGACTTGCTCACTTAAAACTATAAAACATTGATGAAAGAAATGAAAAATCCCTTACTCATGGAGTAGAAGAATGAATTTTGTTAAAATGTCTGTACTGTACAAAGTAATCTTAGAACTCTGCAATTCCTATCAAAATTTTAATGGCATTTTTCACAACAAAATAGAGAAAACAATCCTAAAACTTGTATGAAAACCCAGAAGACCCTGAGTAGCCAAAGTAATCTTAAGGAAGAACAACAGAGCTGGAGGTATCACAATGATTTCAAACTATACTACATAGGTACAATTATCAAAACAGTATGGTATTGTCATAAAACAGACACATAGATTAGGAAACAGAATAGAGATCCTAGGAATAAATCCATACATATATATTTTATTCAATTACTCTTGGACAAAGTTTCCAAGAATACACAATATGAAAGGGAGAATTTCTTCAACAAATGGTGCTGAGAAAACTAGATAGCCTCTTGCAAAAGAATGAAATTGGAACATTATCTTATACCATACACAAAAATCAACTGGGAGAGATATCTGCATCCCATGTACATTGCAGTATTGTTCACAATATCCAAGGGACAGAAGTAATTAAACGTTGATTAATGGATGAGTGGATAAAGCAAATATCTCTCTTTCACATACATGTGTACAAACACACACACAGGAATATTATTCAGCTATAAAGAAGGAAATTCTGCTGTTGGTGATAATGTGGCTAAACCTGAAAAACATTGTTCTAGGAGACATAAGCCAGACAGAGAAAGATATACACTGTATGATAGCACTTTTATGTGGAACCTGGAAAAACTAAACAAAATATAGAATCAGAGAGTAGAATGATGGTTTCCAGGAGCTGAGGGAGGGCAGGAGCAGCAGGAAATGTGGTACCAGATGGGGAAATAATGGTCATACTTTCAGTTATAAGATGAATAAACTGGAGACCTAATGAACAGCCTGATGATTATAGTTAATAATACTGTTAATAGTTAATACTGTACTGTACACTTGAATTTTACTCAGAATATATCTTAAAGTGTTTTTGGTATACACACACACATATATACACACACACAATAACTATGTGAAGCAGGTGATGGATGTATTAGTTAATTTGATTGTGATAATCCTTTCACATTGTGTACATTTATCAACCCACCACATATATCAACCCATCATATTGTGAGAAAAAGCTGGAAGTGTCTCTCTTTGTCACACCCTTTTCTTCTTGGAATACTCTTAACCTGCCATCTGGAACTGAATAGAGTCACTGTAAAGGCAATTACCATGCCGCCACACCTGTATTACTCTGTTTGTAGCAAGTTACATATATTCTCTTCTTTGTCCTGCCCCCAACTCAGAAATTCTGACTTTTCCCTTTCTAACTCACCGGGGAAGACTACCAGAGACTGTCAGAGCCCATACATTAACTATGGGATGTGTCATTTGTCACTGGTCACTTGACTGGTCTCATTAAATTTCATCCCAGTTTACACAAACATGTTAAGAGATGTGATTATTTCTCGGAATCAGTCTGGCTTCTTGACTTCCTTTGACATCTAGCTGACCTTTTGCAGCTCTGCTTTGACTGTTGGTTCCTAAGCCTTCTTTGACCCTTGGACCACTGACACATGTGCTGTTGAATCACTGATAGTGTAGAGGGGTGATGAGGGTGTCTAGATTCTGTCTCTTACTCTGGTCCTAGGTCCCTGCCAGATGCATCTTACACTGTCATCACAGAATCCCATAACCATACTCTAAGCCCCACCAAGCCCTTTGTCTTCACTGTCAGAATTAATGGATTCTACCCTGCCAGAGCCAATCTGGTGTCTGACACAGCAGCATTGGGAGCCAGCCAAATCTATATTAGAAATGGTTCTGCCTTAAGGCACTGCATTCCAGTAATAAAGGTGACACTAAATATCAGTTTCTCAAAGGAGAGTTATTTTCTATTTTGCTCTGTTCATTAATATATCCCCTGTGCTTAGAAAGGTGACTGATATTTAAGTGTTTCATAAAATACATTAAATAATTGAAGGATTGGGTATAACCTCTATGTATAATGTCTAAAGAGGTAAGTACAACAAAATAGAAGAATTTCAAAAGGATGACACATTGGCAGAAGAAAGCAATAGACAGATTGCTCCTTCCTATTGATGTTGATTATATGATTGTTTATAATTTGTTCAGATTTGCATTATGATATCCTGCAACTTTTGACAACATTTACTATGTGCTTGAAAAGAATGAAGCATATTTTATTGGATATAACATTCCATATATGTCAGACTAGGGTTTGTTGACATGGTAACAAGCATGGGGAGTGCTCACACAAATAATTATGGGATGGAATTAAACAGAAATGGCATGATGTTGAAGTGTTGTATTTGGGTTGTATTTACTACATTCTTGTTGCTATAACTGATTTATATCTATATCATTCCTGTTATCATTTTCACATTTTTTCCCTGATTACATTGATGTTTTCTCTGATGTTACTCTTGTATTCTAAATATCTTATGATTTTTGCCTGACATATTTTCATATTTTTCTACTCAGTTCTTTTCAGCTCTTTATGCGTTTTAGATTCATCTTGTAAAAAGCTTGTAGGTACTATACACACTCCACATTTCAGTATTCCTCTCATAATTGATAAAATAATTACATAAAAAAATAAGATAGAACTGAACATCACTATCAACCAACTCAATCTGATTGATAACTACACCTAACAAGGGTAGGATATATGTTCAAGTGTCCATAAAACATTCACCAAGATAAACCATAGTCTGGGCCACCAAACAAACTCAAATTGGTTTATATGTTTGTATTGTGTTGTGATGTGTGTGGTGTATATCTTTTAATTGGCGAATTTGGTCCATTTTTATTGTAATTTGGTCCATATTTATTGTAATACAGTTGGAGTTGAATGACATGGGTACACAGGAATGAAAGTATTGTTGATGGCCATCATGTGGAAGTCAATCTACCACAACAGTATATTGAAAATAACCTAATATATGTCATTCTTTCCAACTGCTTCCTCTAGTTTTTGCCTAGTGGGCATTTGGAGGATTTGTGTTGATTAGTTCTGAGAATGCAAATGGTGTGCCCTCCTGCTGATGCACTCAGCCCTCCTAGCATTTGACCATGTGTGTGTGGTTTATAAAAGAACTGGACTTACTGCAGGAAGTTTAAAGGAGTGGGTGGAAAGGAAACTGTGGCAGGAGGTGTTGACGACTCATTGAAAACATTTGAGTGGAAAGGAAGACTAGAAATAGGGTGGTGACTGGAAAGGGCACTAGGTCTAATTGTGGGTCATTTTCAGGAGAGGATGTCTGGAGGCAGAAATGAACTGACAAAAAAATGAATGGTTGAAGATGCTAATGGAGAAAAGAATAATTCACCATTCATCTACATCTTTAGTGTGGTTTTCAGGGAGAGATAAACTTACAGAATATATTTACATGGTGTATTATAGAAATAAACATATACCAAATTACCAGTGTAAACTAAAAGATTAGCATGAGCTTTTAAATGCAGATGAGTCTTATACTCACCTGACTCTTAATAAACATTGGTTAAGCCAAGGAAGTTTTCTTTTCCTACTCTCTTAGTTCTAAAAAGGACTTTCAGTGTCATTTTGTCTGTTTTCCTGTCTAAGGCAAGAAACTTTTCATAGCATCCCTGATAGGTAGCTATCTTGACATTTTGAACACTTTGGATTTAAGAATCTCATTATCTTAAATGGGAACTGTTTATCTTTTTCCAGAGGTCTTATAATAATAAAGTTTTTCTTTCATATAATAGAAATCTGCTTAACTATAACCATTCTTCTTGTGTATGTGTATATACACCATATATAGACAATATATATGCCATTCAATGAGAAATACGATTAAAAAACAAAATCCTTCTAAAGTGGTCAATGAAATTGAGACTTAGAGTGACTCCTGATAACTTTTGTTTGCCTAATTTTTCTTACTTAGGTCTCCTGTCTGCAGGCCCTCAAACCTCTGATCATTTGCTTGCATCAGACATATTATAGCATCTTCTTCCCTCTTGGGATCTAATAAAAACTCTCCAAAGGGCAAGGCAGCATATAGAAAATATCTTTAAAATGTGACTGATTGCTAAATATAGCCCCAAACTTCCTAGGCCATAGCTTCTCAAACTTGAGCCTGCCTCACACTCACCTGGAGGGCCCTACTCTTAAAATTTCTATTCCATAGGTCTGAGGTGAGTCCAACAAGCTCCCAAGTCTTAGATCCACCTGGGGGACCACACTTTGGGAACTACTGTCCTAGACTAAAATATTTTCTTCTGTGATGAGGTGCAGTTTTGCTATTCCAGGTGTATCATTGTGTAGGCTATAAAGAAACAAGAGAGATCTCTTCCTTTCCACAGTTTTGTCTATATCTCAGTGTTCAGCTCTCCTTCCAGCCAACAGTACCCATCAGACTGTTTGCCCTCATAAGACAGTACATTAGCACCACCAGCAAGACTGACAAAGTAGAATCCTGACATCCCCCTTCATCTGTATTCCTGAGCAGATCTTCTCCTGTCAGCTGCCTGTGAAGACTTAATTCATATTTAAAAGAAGACATTTGAAGAGTCATGGTAATTAATGATTTCCATCCAGTGTCTCTCAACAGGAGCACTATTCATATCAAAGGCTGGACAGTTCTTTATCATGGGAATTCTGTTTAATGTAGAATATTTGGCGTCTTTGTTCCAGTCCCCCAGCCTCAGTCAATGTGGCAGTCACAATCCCAGGGCATATCCCAGTGCTGCCCCCTCCTGACATCTTCCTCTCCCGGCAAAATGGGGGAGTGAGGGCAGCTCAGCTTTCCATTGAAGCCTCTGTCTTGTACTAAATTTCCAGATCTCTGCCCAAACCACGTACCTTAACTCTGCAAAAATCCCAAGTTGTGTTTTGACATTTTCCTTGCTTTCATTAAATGTTGATATTAAAAAGTGAATAAATGGTGAATGTTTGTTTCTGAAACTCTGGCGGGAGGAATCGTCTAAGTGACATTCAGTCCCATTTCTGTCAGTCAGGATTAGCCTTGGAGGGCCCTGTTTGCTGATGAAGTGATTTTGCCTTCTTAAACAGCAGGGAGAATTACATGACACGTTGTTTCACTTTTTTTTTTTTTTTTTGCCATGAGTGTTGGGGAACACAGGATAGATGGAATCTTGATTAGCTCACAAGATTAGTTCATAAACCATGTTGCACATATATATATATTATCAGCTTTTATTTTATGCATACAAGAGCTGGGGTACAGGCCAGAGGTGAGGGGTGAGAAGATTTACCAGAGATAGAGTGGGAAGCAGAACAGGCAGATGAACTGAAAGACATTGCTGAAGGGAGCAGTGGGTAAGGTAGGAGAAGTCTGCTGCACCATGTGGGTCACCTTCCTGGCCAGGGATTGAACTCGCACTGCAGTGGCTGCAGAAGCTCCACAGTACAGCGCTCAACCCCTTGCACCACCAGCGAGGTCCTATATATTATCAGCTTTTATACAGTTTTAATTTCTTAAAAATAATAATAATATAATTTTGCCATTTTCTTGTGAGTGACTCCCAGTTCTTTTAGAAGCAACCTGTGGTACAGGTTGAATTGTGAAAGGACTATAGCTAAGATTGGCTTAATCAACTGGGCCAAAGAATAGGCACAGCAGGGGAGCCGGGGCCTCCAGGGGTGGTACAAGTGGTGGGTCTGGGCAAGGGAAGAGCAGCGAGCCAGGAGGCCCCTCCAGGCAGCAAATGGAAGAGTGGCTGCTGAGGATGAGGTGCCAGGAGCACTCAAGCTGCAGATGGAGTCAAGGTCAAGGGACTAAGAGGCACAGATATCCCTGAGCCCTCTCCAGGGTGGAGAATCGTTGAGGAGAGTGGATGGGCCAACCTAGCTGGTTGAAAACAGTTCTGTTGGGACTGACTGGCTCAATCCATGAGATGCAGAAACCACTACCCGTAGGAACTCCATCCCACTTGGTCCTCTGGTGAAACTACCGGGAACAACTGGTGGGTGCTCTTGGGATTAGCTTTCTGCTGAAGCTCCCTGACAAGGTGGAAAAGGACATCTTGCGGGACTATAACAGGAGAGGATTTCACCATTTCCCACCCTCTGGGAGGCCTAGCCACTCCCATTTACTCTCTAAAGTATGCTTCAAAGTATAGGGGGCCACCTCCCTAGATCAGGGATTTCTACCCTCTAGGCTTCTAGTTGATTAAAGGGTTGTATGAGGACCTTTTGGTCTGAAAGTCTCTCTGCTGAAATTGCATCCCGGAGCTTGATTTCCTTGGGGTTTATGAACTATTCTTTAAAATAATATGTCCCTGGAAATGTAGCACGGAAAGGCTTAGAGTTAAACTCTCTCACCTTGGGGAGAATGGGTTTTCCACTCACTGTCAGTATGTTTCCCTCTTAAGTGTGTGAGATTTGTGGTTGGAGGAAAATAATTTCTGAAGGGAGGAAAGGGTGAAGTTCGAGAACCCAGGGTGAAGGCCACGTGTGGTTCTGAGGGAGCGGAGGACATAGACTAGGCCCCAGGACAGTGAGGGGTCACTCATTTCTGAGGACAGTCTTCTGCCTGGTGGGTACGTTCCCCCGACCTGCTGACTCCTTTTCCTTGCGGGTTTGCCCCTGATTAACTCCTGCTAGGATCTGGCCCCCCTCAGAAGGCCCCAGAAGCACCTATACTACACTTCCTCTCTCTCGTAGGAGGCAACTCCTTGGCCTCCCTGCATCCTCGCCCTAGCTCCACCCTCCTTAGTTCTCAACATCTGTTCTCTGCAGAAGAAAGCACCTTGTTCTGGTTCTAGTAAGTACTGTTCTGAACTCTAAACCCATAACCGCTGCATGCTGTAATAAAAGCGACTGTTGTCTTTGGGGTGTTTCCATGCAGCCTCCCTGAGAGACAGCTCCTCCCAGCCTCACCCGCACCCTCTCTCAGTCTGTCCCTGACTTGACTTTCGGGGCCTCCTTCCCACCACTGAGAGGGTGGCCACACTGATGGCGTGGCTCCCAAGTTGCCTGCTCCTCCTGTGGCTCCAAACAGCGTCTGGAGCTTCCCAGCTGAGGACTCCCGGAGCCCACAGGGAAGCAGACCTGGAGGATGCCTTTCCTTGTGCTCCCAGCTCAGTTGCCACAACAAACAGCAGAGGTGACGCTGGAGAGTGAGCAGAGCTTACACTACTGTTGACCATTTTCAGTCCACCCTGAGGCGCCCACACAGTAGACTGTGTGCATCTTGCTGGGAGGCCAGGGGAGGCCGGTGCCCCCAAGGTGAGATGACACCGGGCCAGGTGCCCAGGCAGGTGGGGGTGATGTCAACATGCTTTAGCGTTATCTGTTGACCTTGGCTTAGCTGGTCAGAATTCTAGAACTGATGAAACTGGTGAAAGCCATACTGAGTCAGCCAGGAAACAAGATTGATTAGGTGCCTTCTGGCTGCTCTGGCCTTTGCTGAGAACTTCAGAATGCCAAACTCTGACTTTCCATCCTTCCAAAATGACCAAAACCTTCCTTCTGATGCCGCTCCAGGAGGCTGCACAATTAACTCTGTTTGGTTTTGATTTCTCCTTAATTCTGGTTTCTTAGCAAATAGGCACTGTTGCGGCAAGAGGGCAGGTTAATCATGGGATGGTGTTATTTCACCTTCTGACTGGGCACTCCCACAGGCCTGCTTCACAGGTCGGGTCATGGCTCATGTCACTGGTTCCGGGAGGAGTCCTGTGAGAGTAATGTGGACCGAGTGGGCAGCTATACAATGGTAAATGTTCTCGATAGCATTTCAAAAGTAAGACTAAGCTTTTGGGATTGCACAGGTATAATTTGAGGGCAGAGTCCTTGCTTTCTGATGCTTTCACTTATGAAAATCATTTTCCTCTGCCCCCCTCGACCCTTCCTTATGGTCTTGTAGTTACAGCACTTCTCGCGCCTTGTCAGCATCCCTTCAGACTCACAGTGGAGGAGGCTGATGGGGCCACACCAAGCCCAGGAGCAAAGACAGTGAGAGGAGGAGGCAGGTAAAAGAACTAGTCAAGGGAAACATGGCCTGTGATTTAAAATAACACTGATCATTTCCCCCATGGTTTAGAACTGCTTTGAACTGTGCCCCATCATTGAAGTGAGAGAATGGCTTAGACGACTTTGAAAGACAAAACTAAGTATGTGGGTGCCCCTCTTTAGTTAAGAAAATAAATCCCATAACTTTAAAGGAATTTTTAAAAAGTGCCTATGAGCTTGGACTCTAATGTGACTGATAAAGGAAAAAACAGTGTTTTACTTATGGCCTGAAAGAAAATACAGAACCTGTGGCTGAGCCAAGAGGCATTATTTGAGGAGTCAAGGGAGATTGGATCAAAGTGAACACTGTGTGTCTGAGCTTGGCTCCTTTGAAAGGCAAAGCCTGAAGGCACTTTGCCATTGTAAAGCCACAGAAGCAGAAGATCAAAGGGTGGGAAAATTAATGCGAGTCCTTTATGTTATGGCAGGTTTGCCTTGACTAAAATCAGGATGAAGGCAGAACCTCCGGTGAGAGTGGGCTACACAAGAAGCCGTTTCTGTGTAGTTAGTAACTATATGCTATGGCACTGAAATTTGCTGTGACGAGAAATGGACAGTCAAACTTCCATTGTAAGACCTAGAGTGGACAAGGCTGAGGAAGTCATCTAGCACTGGATGGGGACCTTTCCCCTTCACTGATGAGGGACCGGGGCTTCATAAGCAAAGCTGTAGCGACACCTGTGGTCACTGCAGGGCTGCCTAGTACTTGGTGCCCTTCTCTCTGGGAGTCCCTTAAAGTGTGACCTCATGGCCTACTTATATGCAGGGACCTCTAGCAAGCACAAATGTTTCTTGACAGATAAGGGGCAAGTAATCTTGGATCTCCTCCATCCATTTTTTTTCAGTGATGCCTGTAGAAAACTTATCTGAATTCCACGACCTAATGTAGATACTCATTTTGCTCTTGATAAAATAACCTTGAACAATGAATGGTGATGCTGTAGCATGCCAAAGCGCATATTTAAATGTGCTTCAATTTTTCTAGTGAAAGCACATGCATTTTAGAGAGTTTTATGTTGTTGACCTTTCACTTAATAAGTAAGTATGAGATTTGATCATATATCTTTAAAGGTTGAGCATTATGGCCTTGACAAATATTGTAACCATCTCTTATACTGTTGTTTCTATGAGAAATTTCATCCCCTTCCCAAGAAAAGAATGTAACTCATGTCAATATGGTTAACATTGATGAAATTAATATATCAAGCATACTTTCATTCATTTAACAATTACCTCCGGTATGAGCGAGGCAAAGTTCCTGTTCTTGTTCTAGTAACCTTCATTTTAGTGAGAGAGAAAGAGAGTAATGTGTGGCATCAATTTTAATATGCAATGAAGAAAAGCAGAATAGGGTAAGGGATGGAGTTTATTTTAAGTAGAATGATGATATAGGAACGTATGTCATTAGATAGATAGAGCTATATATGTAGTCAAAGAAGGCCTCTTTGTGGAAGGGAGACCTCTCTGTGCGGATGAGATGTGAGTAGAGAGAAAATGAAGTAAAGGAGTGACTCTTGACTCTTGAGAAGCTCTGAAGCAAGAACTCTTTCAAGGCAGAGAAGCCAGCCATTGCAAAGGGATGAACTGGGTACAGTTGGAGGAACAGCAAACAGACCTGCAAGCACCAGATGGAGATGAGGCAGAGAATGAGAACAGCAAAGGGAAGTGCTGGGTGAAGTAGGGCCTCCTAGACCATGGCAAGAAGTTTGGATTTTATTCTGCCTGAAGTGGTAGTCATTGGAGGGTGCTGAGTGGGAGTGGCATGATCTGACTGTTGATGGGGCACTGACTGCAGGGAAACAGTGTAAAACTATAACATGGCAGCTAGGACACTGCCACAGTGGTCTAAGGCCCTTGGGTGGCTGGCGGCAGTGGAGATGGCAAAGGGTGATCAGATTGTAGGGAGAACCCGTCACTTGCTTTGTTGGAGTTGATTAAGGGAGTGTGTGGAGGCTTTTGCCTGGATTCCACAAGAAGAACACATTTGACTGGAGAAAATTAAGAGACCTCTTCTGTCTTATTCGATAGATCAGTGAACAAAGAGATTAAGCAGCTGGATTAGTTCTGGAGTGTGGCCAAGAGGTTGGAATGGGAAATGTGTTTGGAAGGCTCTAGCTTCTAGATGGTGTATAAAAACCACAGGTCTGGGTTTGATCTCCTTGGAAGTGAGCATGCCTACCAGTTAGAGGCTGGGAAGGGGAAGTAAGCAATAAAAGAGGAGAATGTAACATCCTGGTAATAAAGAGAAGAAAGTCTTTGCAGAAAGAGGTGGTGATTAACTATGCTAGTGCAGAGAGAATACTTAAATACGTTATTAAGTGGGGAATGGTGTTCTATTTATGGTTTCTGGTTTCTTATGTGGTCAGGGGCCTTGATTTCCCCCATTAGGCTGGGAACTCCCTGAAGCCAGAACACATTTCAGTGTGCTGCTGGTACCCGAAACCACTCAAAGCTGTGACTTACCCGCCTTTCTGGCAAAGATCTTCTCTGTGGAGGTTGAGGCCTAAAGGGACACTTCCTTATAGGAGTTACCTTTGGAGTTAGCTGTGGGGACAGTGCTTTTGAAGAGGGGGGTGCCCTGGTCCCATTCTAGGCAGAGGCAGGTGATATTCCCTACTCTGGGAAGAAAGGGTTGGGTGGCAGAGGAGAAGACAAATGGGAGGAGCAGGAAGGAAACACAAAAATGTTAGATTCCTGATGTAGGCAACTCACAGCCCCATAAAATGTGATCATACAGCTCCAACCTGAGGAATGAGGCACTGAAAAGTCAGGATGAGCTTTGAATGGCCATTGATGGATGTAGCAGTGGTATTCTCTTACCTTTCTCTGAAGTATATATGACTCCTGCTGTGATTGAAGAAGGTTGGAGGAGCCCCCTACATGGCTTCCCTTAGAGGACCCAGAACTGTCAGTTCAGATCCTGACAAAGAACAGCATCCTGTGTCTGGGAGGAATTGTGTTAGGCAGTGCTTGGGACAGTCTGCCTCTTTCCTTGCTGGATTCCATTGGTTTGTATCCATGGGAGGTATCCAGGCCAGAGGGGTGGCCATTTCTGAGAGAGGGTAATTTCTGTGGTAGAATACCCTCAAAGACCCCTAAAAGTTGGGCACACTAGGAGATCATGTAGGGAGAGAGATGGGTTTTTCTGGCCACCATGAGTCTGAAATAAGATTTGGATCCTGTCCTGTCTTTTCATGGTCTTTTTCACAGACAGCGGGTCATAGAAAAGGATAGGAATAGTTTCTGACTGGGGTACTGTGAGAGCTTGGAAGAGATGGGAACCATCTTGAGGGAGGCAGAATTAGAAGCTGAGCCCTTGACAACACGAAGGAGATCCTGCATGTGGTGGATGCCCAACCCTGCTGAGCTTAAGCTGGTCTTAAGCTTGCAAACCAAGGGTCCATCCCTGGAACCATCCTTAGAATCTAATTACTAAACTTTTCCTGGCAATCCCTGATCATGGGGCCTGATAAAGCCTAAGCTTACTGCTGCAACTATGTTAAGATAAAATCTGTTTTTATTCATTTTATTCATTTAGTATCCATTAAAGTCATCACAAATTAATCATTTTTCAAAAGAAAGAAAACTATGCCATAGTTCTGCAAGTAACTTATGACCAGATGTTGAGGTCTTGGGTACTCTGTCATGGTTAAAAATATTGTAAAAAATCTTTAGACAGTAAAATCTAAAAATAAAGTCCTAAATATTAAAAAGATGAATAAGAGGAAAGCATTGTAGCTCAAGAGATTTATTGACTTATTTATTTTTATTTATTTTTGAAAAGAATCATAAGTTATAACTTAATACCAGATGCTGAGACCTAGATAGACCCAATTTCAGAAAAGGAGGGTAATTGTAAAATGCGAGGAAGTTCCCAAGGGAGACAGCTATGAAAATCACTGGTGACTTAATTCAGTCGTCAGTGGGTATCTGTAAGCTAGAGCTTGGCATGTGCAAAATATCTTGATTTGAAAATGATGATTGTGGCAATGGTGGTGCAAGGGGAAAGATCACGACCCATTAATTCATGGTTTCTGAGACTCAGAGCCACTGACAACTCCATATTTACCAGCCTCACACTCCGCCTTCTGGGATGAATTGAAATTGTATAGGCTAGTTCATAAACTCATCCCCAACTGCGTTCCTTAGAGCTCGCGGTGACTCTAAAGTACCTATGTGGTAGTATTTGCTCTTTCCTGCCCCACCCACATAGCTGCCCCCTTTGATCTCAGCTTTAGTGGTTCTAGACTGGATTTCCCAGAAAGATGTAGGTGTTCTTCTTACCTCTTCTTCCTAACTATGCCAACTAGTGTCCGTCCTGCTGACTGACCTTCAGCCACATCACATCCCTCAGGTCGTGCCTCCATACCCTGGGGGGTGGCTGGCCCACCGCTAACTGTGGGAAGCCCACTCAGTGCTCTCAAGGAGGGGTGAGGAGAGAGCGAGAACATTCTATGATGATGTGCACTTCTGCCCATCAGTTGAATGAGGAGTAAACTTTTCATGAGCTTCATATACTACAAAGCCAGTGCTCCTATGGATGAGATTCTAGATTATGAAGGAGGATCTACCCAGTCTGGTGGGAGGAGGGAATGGGACAGGAGGAGAGACTGTGATCTGTGTGTCTCACATAGGGAACATAAAAGGGTGGCCTTCAAGTTCAAAAGATAATTCTTTCCCCCCAAGAAAAACCTTAAAATGACTTCAAATGAGTAGAACATTGAATTAAAACCAAGAAGATGAAAATCAATATAAATAAATGAATAAAAAAATCACTTACAATTTTTAAAAAATTTGACTATGGACAAATGCAATGGAGTTGATAATAATTTAAGATGAGGCTGTGGGGGGATTTCTTCTGTGGGTCGCTGATGATAACTATGAAGGGTCTGAGATTTCATCTACTTGCAAACTGCCGCTGGAGTTAGCCTCCCACAGGTGCTGAAAGCTGGAAGAAGAGGTCTGTGGGCTAGGGACAAAGGACTTTATGACTCAGAACAGTAACCAGAGCATCAGCATTTTTTTATACTGCTTCGTTGATCTCCAGTCCCCCAAGGGTGACACAAAGAGAGCCAGGTGGCACCTATACCACAGCGGCAAGAAATCCTGAGCTTGGAGAATTTTTTTATAGTGGACGGTAAGACTTTGCTTCAAAGGGAGACACGCTCTCTTCCAAGGCTGTCTACTATACAAATATTACTGAAAGGATAGTCTGGCAGAAAAGCTGTGGGTGCCTCTGCTTGCAAGATGTGCAGAACTGCAAGAGACCCAGGGAGAACGGCTCTCAACCACTGCATCAGGAGCAAGGGGAGGAAGCTAAGTTTGTTGCCTCCTTGTTGTGCACCCATCACTGACAGGAGACTTCTCATCAGAACTCAAGGGTGGTGCTTTTGTTTATCGGTAGGGAAGCTGGTGAGTAATGGAACTGGAATATCCAGCTGCAGGAGTTGGGTCTGTGTCACGTGCCTCTTGTATACTATACGTTGTGTTAACTCTTGGCTAAAAAATAATCAGGTGCCAGGCACAGTCCTAAATTCTTATAACCAGGTGCTGCTAAGGAAACTGTGGAAATGAGGGGTAGGGCTGGGATTCAAACCTCCCATTTAATCTCTGAGCTGCTGTGTTCTTTCTTCAGTCCTCAGATCACACAAAGAGGGCCGTTGTCAAACTAGTGTGTGCCCACAGAGTGTGAAAGTGTTTCGACACCAGGTCAGGTGGGAATAGTTGAAGGGGCGAGGTGTTTCATCTGCAGAAGCGTAAAGGGCAACCATGACGGTCTTCCAATCAGTTGTAGGCATGCCTTGCTGTGGGGGTGGGCTTCCTCTGCGCGTGTGTGTGCACACTGTGACTGTCGAGACTCTGTGTCTGGAGCCATGGCACCCCCGAGTGGACTTGGGTTTGTACATCTTTGATTCTCCCCGGCACAGTATGCTGTCTGTGCGAGCCGGGGGCAGAACTGGGAAAAGCATATCGTGGCTCAACCAAACGAGTCTCCTGCGTATGCAGTGTCCCCTGATGGAGAGCACTGCTTGTGAAAGTGGGACACCCACTTTCAAAATTTTCTGGTGAGTGCCTTGGGATGCCCTCACAGGGGTCTTTGTCGGACCCCACAATAAGTTCCTCTGTTTCTACTTTTTGCAGGAACTGGCTGATGGAGGAGGATGCAAGAGCACCCTAATGAGGTGCTTGTAGGCCTAGCCTAAGAGAGCAGACTGCCAAATGCAGGAAACTTAGATTCCATCCCCTGCCACCCTGTTCTGTGGATCTCCTCTCTGAGAATTCTCAGCACGAGTGAGGCTCGTGTCCTAACTATGGAAATCCCAGCTCACCTAAGGGAGCTGGAGGACTTAATCCCAGCTGCATCCCTAGCCCTACAAATCCAGGCACTTAAGAAGGGACCCTTCAGGATCTGGTGAAGTCTTGTTCTAACCCTGCTGCCTTCCGGTAGGCAACTATCAGCCTCATGGCTAGGCCGGGCCCTGGCAACTACACACACACACACACACACACACACACACACACACACCAGCCCGCTGCTGCCTAGACAGAGTAAGATTTTTCAGTGGGAGGCTGGATTGGAAGATCTCCACAGTCTCTTAACTGTATCTGTGGTTCTATGATTCACCCTTTCCTTGTCAAGTGGCTCAAGTTTTAAAAAGCAAGTGAGAACACATAGTTGGGTCCAACTTGGCCGTGACCCCATGGTCATTGCTCTTTGGACAGTCCAGTCCTGAATGGAACAGGTATGGTCCAGATGCAGGTCCAGGGAGGAACCCTGGGCAGGCAAGGGAGGGAATGTGGAGAGGTGGTGAGGAGTAGGAGTGGTGACAACTGGTTTAATCACATCTGTTCTACTCAGACAGAAATGCCTTCTTTCCATGATCTTTGGAACTCCCTAAATGTGGTCTCAATTAGCCTGTGCATATCTTTAACATAGTTACATTTTCATCAAAGGGTTTTAGAGAATGACGTTAAGCCCAGTGTAAAAGGCACGGTCAAGATCTAATCCTGAAGTAATGTCTACTTTCCCAGAAGTCAGGAGTTACTAAAAATATACTTATAACTTGGAGGAATTCTTGACTTACTGGACCCATCTTCTTTCTTTCTCAGCCTCCTTCCAGAAAGTGAAAGAGTGAAAAAGTGAGTCAACAAGCTTTAATTACCCAGTCTGCTGACATTATTTTATCTGCATCACTGTTATTAGAGCTGTACAGCATACATTCACGGAGCTAAGAGCAAGCCTGAACCTTTGTCTTTTTGCTGGCTGTGACCAATGATCTCTTCTACTCCATCCCACCCTCCCTCAAACTTCTTAAATTCCAAAGCTTTTGATGGCATCAGAAATTATCTGTGGGATGTCCATACTTTTGGAAAGTACCTGGACTGTGTGTGTTAATCTCCCTGCGCTGCTTGGCTGCTGTGGTTGGGTTCTGGAAACACCTGGATTTGGCAGGAGAATTTTGCTATATTTTTATCATGGATATAAATGAAATTGTGTCCATTTTTATCCTTGACATCAGCAGAGAAGTATAACGAAGTCTGAGTAGTTTCTATCCCCTCACCCCGCCACTAATTCACTGTTCTTTATGTACAAATAAAAGTTTTCCTGTTACAGCCTTAATATTTTGGTCAGTCAAATGCATCTTCAATTTTAGTTTGGTTCTCTGGACTATGATCTTTTCCTCTGGTCTAAATATTGACACAACCACCTAATAGCCAGCTTATTTAGCATCCACTTGATTTTACTGTTACTGTTACCCACACTTATGGACCGCTTCCGGTGTGGCAAACACTGTCCAGAGGGCTTCAGTCCGTATAATTTTTGAGGCAAGTGCTCTTATCCCCCTCCCCACTTTACAGGTGAGGACCCAGATCTGAGAGACTAAAGAATCTGCTGAAGGTCTTGGAGCAGAGCCGGGCCTGGACGCCAGGCAGCCTGGAGCTGATGGACTTCACGTTCCCTCCATGCTGCCAGCAGGTCTCCTACTCTGCATGCAACATGTCTTCCTTCTCCGCTAGGAAATGCTGGTGTCTTTGGAAAACCCTGTCCCCAGCAAAAGTTTATTGAGAATTGACTGTGTGCAGGACGCTCTGCCGGGGAGAATCAAAGATGTACAAACCCAAGTCCACTCAGAGGGTGCCATGTCTCCAGACACAGAGTCTTGACAGTCACAGTTGAACTCAGCTGAACAATGTCAGCCTCAGCCTAGTATAGTGATGACATCAGCTTAAAATGCCCGTGGGAACTCACCTGGGCCCATGCTATTTGTGGTGAGCTCCCACAGACATTTCCCCAACCAGAGCAATGTTGTGGATGGACCAGCCCTGTGGTTCTTATTATGATTGCAAGATGCATATCAGCAACAGCTATCAGGGAACTCTGAGAAGACAGGATTTACTAGTTACAGGTCCTGGGAGTACCCAGCATGCCTGTTGCCACACAGCAAGGTAGTGGCTAGAGAGAGAGAAGAGTGTGGATCTGAGGTATTGCCTTTATTGAGGTGGAGGGTAGGGTGCCTGGAGTCCCACAGGTTCACGCTTTATAGGTGCATTTAAAATGTAAGAGTGGAACTTAAAGTGCAGAAAGGGAAAAGCTTAATGTTAGGAACTTACATTATAATCAAAGCAGGAATTGCATTATTAGGTAATCACAAGATAGATTCCTTTGTCTATTGTGTTCCCTGCTGTGTCTGTACCTGACAGGTAGTGAGCTCTCAGAATGTATGTAATGAATGAATTATTAATTCAACAAATCCATGGGCATTTTTACAAATGAGTGATGGGCTACATTAATCCCCCAAAATTGTGAACAGAAACTGAGATTAAAAGACAGTCATTTAAACTATTGATATAATATGTGTGTTGAACTGTGTGAAAATCTCCACACACCCTCCTAGTTATTTGCCTTCTGTCATGGATTGATGGGACCTTGTATCATGGATGTGTGCTCATGAATCCAATGTCATCGATCCTTCAGGGAAGGCCTAGAAAAGAGGGGACCTTAAGGTTAGAGTAGGATCCAAGTGCATGGGAAAGACTCCCAAAATGTTCCTGGGCTGGCCCCACTGGCACAGTCCTTAAGAGAGGGCAGATGTTCTCATGTTTTGTTTGATAACAACAATTGTTTTGAACTTCTTGACTCCTTGGAGTTGGACCCTTTCCTGTCTTGCGCAATACTTGCTTCGCTTCCCAAGCCTTGCTTCACTTGGGCAGATATCTAGTCATGCATCCCTCCACGCTGTGTGGGAACCCTGAGCCCTGGCACCACATCAAGGGGCTTAGGCTCAAAGTGAGGCTGAGGAATGAGAGTAAAATATTTGGGAAGCTATGAGGAGTAGCCATCACCTAGATAGTAAGTTGATAGAAATCAAGAGGACCCAAATCAAGAACCATGAAATAAAAATTTCATGCACTTTGACTCAATAATCAAACTTCTTGACCTGTATATTGGGGAAATAATCGAGAATACAGAAAAAGTTATGTTCATGTAACTGTGACTTGAGATCTGTTTTATGAAATTGGAGGCTAACTAAGGGTAAGTAACAGGGGCATGAATGAGTAAAGTGTGGTGCATCTACTTGATGGAATACTATGGAGTCCTTACAATGAGATTTATGAAGGTGTTCTGTCTGTAACCAGGAAAAAGTTTGTGGTTTAGCTTGAAGGGAAAGTATGAATATGACGACAATGATAGTATTTATATATAATTTCATTTTTAAAAATACATATGTAAAAAAAGACTGGTAATATATATATATAGAGAAAATGATAGTATTTATGCAAGAAAAAAGTCATTTGCAATCCTACCCACACCAAATTTTCAGCAAGTATCGCTTGTTTATGAACATGACAAAAGAAAATGAGACAAAAACTGGAGTTAGTTGCAGTCACTTTATTATTATTTTTTTTTTTTTGAAATTGAAAAGTACCCCTTTTATTTATTTATTTTTTTTGGATTTTTTTTCTTTTATTAAAATATTTTAAAATTTACATATACTTGCCATTAATTGTAATCCCCATGTATTCCCCATCACCATCTCACC
>JAGFMF010012012.1:986939-1019742 GCA_019455555.1 Galemys pyrenaicus | reverse complement strand
GCATGGTGAAAGGCAGTATTCTAGTTTCATTCTTTTGCATGTAGCAGTCCAGTTTGCCCAGCACCACTTATTGAACAGGCTGTCTTTATTCCATTTGCAGTCACTTTAATACTGTCTAGAAAAGAAGCAAAAATAAAGAAAAGAACATGGCCAAATATGATCCAGCGTGTGAAATAGCATTGAGGTTTGGGGAAGCTTGAGCTTGGTCAAAATAGAATGACTGTGACCAGGGAAGACATCTTTGAAGTCACTGTTTAGCTCTAGATTTAGGGAGACTGAAAGTGATTAAGGTGTCTATACATACTTCCTGCTTTCCCCAGACAGTCTTAGCAGAAGTATTAATAGAACACTTTTCATTGTCAGACGAGACCTGGTTTGGATAATCTGCCATGTGGGCACCCTAGTTATTGAAATGGAAGGAGGAAGACCCTCTAGGTTGGTAGTAATTGCTCTGCTGGCTGCATCCGTCCCACAAGAGCAGGTGTCGAGATAGGCCTACTCTGATGGAGAATTGGCCCAGGGGTCACATTTGAAGACAGCTCTGCATCCTCATTAGCTGTAGGATAATCAAGGTGGTTATTCCCAGGCTGTTCCTGCATGTGGCTTGAACTCATAATTCACTCTTACCCAGGAGCTTCTCTGTCTTCTACATCCTTCCTCACCCATCTAGTACATCCACTTACTGCTTCAATGAGCACAAGCAGTAAGCATAATTTGCCAGCTAAGTCTCTGCCCTACTTGTGTGCCCAGGAGTATTTCTCCTTAGAGAAGTTCTTGACTTTTAATAGAAAAGCTCTTGTGTGGCTAGTGCCTAAGTAAGTTCACATGTTAGACGAGGATGCTTTTACACACGCGGGGGCTTGGTCCGGTGGACGACTTACTTCTCGGTGTCTATTCTGTCGGCTCTGTTGAGGCTGGTTGATTGGGAACCCCTTTCCTGAGCAGAGCACCAAGCTAATGTCAGAGAATCACTTTGGGAGCCAAGTTCAGGTTAAAAGAAAAATGGGGAATGATTGTGGAAGCATTCCCTGCCTTGTACCCAAAGGAGGATTTTTCTGACCCTGAGTGCCCAACATTTGTGCCTGCATTTCATAGGACTGGACTCTCAGACAGTTTCAGGCCCCCCAAACCTGCCAAATCACACCAAACAGAAATGTTCCACTTAAAGGTTCTACTTAAAGGAAACTTGCACATTAACTGGCAGGAACCTACCCAGATCAGTCAGGAGGGGACACCTGAGCGAGTGTCTGCTCCTGCCCTATCGAGGTTTGGTGAGGAGCCCATACCTTTGAGTGTGGGTAGGTGCCACTGGGAAGGCCTAAACTGCAGCTCCTGAATTGGGGCAGTTCTAGCCTTTCTCCATCTGGTGTTAGCCATGTCTTGGGGAACTGGTACTATTGCTGGTTAAATCCAGGTTTTCACTTGGACTCAGAAAATGAGAGGCCACTGGAGAAAAGGAGCCCAGACTACTAATGGCAAGAGGAGAGCAGACTTGATGGCAAGGGTTCTTTTGGGGGTCACATCACACACTGCTGTGGATCCTAAATCACCTCTCCAACAGCCCCTCTCTGACCCTCTCGGAGGTCCCATGGAACTGCTGTCTCTAAGAAAAGTCAAGTATCAGGTAATGATAAAAATGAGTGAAAGCTGATTGTTTTTGTTTACATTCGGCATTAATGATAAAACCCCCAGATGACAGAGTTCTGTGAATGTTATGTAACAGTTAGAAATGGAGGTTGGTCCCTTGATACCAAACCTTAAGTCTAACCCTGAAGTCATCCACACTTCAAACGTAACAGCACCTGTATCTAATTGTAACCTGAGTTATACCTTACTAACACCAAACCTACACAGATACCTGAATTCACCCTGACTTGACACTTACCTCATATAATGCCCTAAACATAACCTCTCCCTAGTACCTAATCCTGAACTAAGCCTGAATTCACCAACATGCTACATCTATCTGTACACCTAATCCTAACCTTAACCTTATAGGGAACATCAAAATAACCATAACCTAGACTTGAATCCACCCACATTCTAAACCTATCCCTCCACACAACCTGACCCTAAAACTAACCCAAACTTAGTATCTAAAAAAAGAAAAAAACTTGTCATTAGAAGCCCATGCTCATTTAATAGGTAAATTTATAAAGATTTTCACAGAGGGCTCCTTTCTTGGATATAATCAACCACGCCTGTGGAGCCACTGAACCTCACTGGCTTCCTAAATTGCTTAAAAGAACATATTCTGATGGCCAGAATGGCCATTTCAAAGCTTTGCAGGAAACATACTCTTCAGGACCCTGCACCGTCCTGTGGAGGAAAGGGAACATTTAACACCCAGTAGATGCTGGGGCACGTCCCCTCCAGTCCCAGCTGAGGGATGCTGAGTGATGAGTGTTGGCTGAGTCTCCCAGCAGAATGCCGAATGGTGGGTTCAAGAGAACAGGAGGGTTTAAGGGCCCCCTAACTGTTTTCAACTCCACTTTCCTGGTCCAGCTAATAATTAAGGGTTACTCATGGACCTTCCTGTTGGCCTGCGTTGACCTGCGCTTCCCTCTCTGGTGGTTGATGGGGCCTCATGTTTCTGAGAGAGTCCTGGGAGGTGCCCTCTTCTCCCCACCAGCTGCTGGTTGAGTGAACATCTCTAAGCTGAGGCTCCTCTCCCCAGAGGGTCAGTCGTATGTCACTGAGTCCCTTCTGAGGCACCGTCAGCCCAGGTAGGAGGTTGGGGCCGCAGAGGCTCAGGCTTGGCCATCACCAGCTCTGGACCCAAGGACGCTGGTCCACATGTATCGCTCAGGGGCTGCTGATTGAACTCTTCACCCAGAGAGTGGCCTCTTCAGTGGGGAAGGCAAGGCAGGGGCGGAGGTGGGGAGGACAGGCAGGGAGGGAGAGAGACCGTAGGAGCCAGTGGAGACCACTGGCAGTTGGAGGCACCTTTCAGAAGTGAAGGCTATGTCCTCACTCTTGCTGTGGTGCTTCTGTCATCGTAGCCTGAGGCTGTTGTTTAACTCCCCCACCTTATTTGAGTTCCTTGTGGGCATTCTAGGTGCTCAATAAGCACACAGTGATGGTGTGTGGGCCGTGTCTGTTCAAACTCTGCTGGGAGCACAAACTTGATCACTTAGTCCGGCGATCAACTGACGGCACATCAAAAATGTTAATATCCCAAATAGTCAAGAGGGAGCCACAGCTCTCAGGATGCTATTTTTCCAGCCATGGAGTAGGCTGTTTTAGACAAAGGTCAGTGACCTAAGAAGCTGAGATGTGGAAAAAGAGCCTTATAGATGTGAACCACAGGAATGAACGAACTTCTGGAATTTCCTCACTGAGAGGGGTGTGCGTGCTTGTGGCTGAGGTTTTTGGCTACTGTGTATACATTCTGCTTCCTGGTGTGCAGGCTTCGCTAATTACTTGCAGGCTGGTTAATCACTTCAGAACCAGGGTGACAGGCAATTGTCAAATGAGCTCTCTTAGCATGCCCTGTCCAGCTTCCTGATGAGAGGTTCAGGGGCACTTGTCTGAGCTGCTGTCTGCAGACCAGCATGTGTGACTGCCCCCACAGGTGCTCAGCTCAGAGACCGTTAGGATATACATAGCAGATTATAACTGGTACATCCAGGAGGCATGTCTTCTTAGAGATCTTCTAACCAGAGAGGTTAGGACACTTCCCTGGGCACTTCCCAGTGCTGGCAGATCCTGTCTTTGAATTCAGTGGTTCTGGCCTTAAACGGGATATCAGTTCTCTTACCTATAGGCTGATGAGTTACTTATAGAAAAGATGAGTTCAGGTCCTCTTGCCTGCTATGGCTGTGTGAATCTAGTGGTAGGGCCAGGACAAGACACTAGACCTTGGACTTCAACCCACTCCCAGCAACTCCTGCGGCATTTCTAACAGTATGACATTGTCAACCAAGAATCTGAACCTTGAAGTCAGAGACCTGGTTCAAATGCAACTGATAAGAAGTAACTGCTTTTAGAAACTCTGCAGCCTTGGATGTAGTGCTCAAATTCTAAGTTTTTTCTTCATTTTTAAAATGAGGATAATACCTATTTTTAGAGAGTTACTTTGAAAAGGAAAACTAACTTAGGGCAAATATAGGATTCGTCCTCAGGAATCAGTCAATAAATGGGCTAGTTTTTATTAATAACACTGGATATTGTGACTCACCATCAATTTGTTCGTCTGGACCTGATTTCCATTCTGTGAAAAAGGAGGGTTGGACCAGGCCTTCTCTGACTTTGCCATTCCATGGGAAGCTAAGAAGGAGCTTGTATTCTGGGGATAGGATGTTGGAGCATAGCCTGAAGTAGCTTACAGAGAGCATTACATTTATTTGAAGTCCTGTATTTATTTGTAGAATTTACTTACACGTGTCACTCTATATAGTAATGGGAACACACTGGTTTTAGTATAAAAAGACTTTCCCCAAATCTTTGACTTACTTTAATGTTCCAGAATGAAGTGACCTTGAGTATCCCCAAAGGGCACACAACCATACCCACCTGAGGATGGAGGTGGGGTCACATCATCTCTAACATCTCTTCCTGCACTGACATTCCAGATTCCTGGGGCCAGTGAGTGGGCACCACATAGAACCTGAGGTTGGTACCCAAGAATCTTGAGGAACCTCAGATAGGCAAACTCCCCTGTGCCCTGCTGCCAGTGGGATTGCACAGCGCTGGGTTGGGGTGGAACCCGCAGAAGGGAAGAAGTTGAAGCAGCCTCTGGGAGTGAAGAAAGAAGAAGGCTGAAAGGGAGCAGGACTGTGTCTGAGCCTGACTTTTGGCCCTTGGGCTGATAAACCTGGCTGGGTTGGGTTGGCAGCCCTCCACCACCCCAGGTAAGGTCCAAGAAACACTAAGTCATTGTTTCTCATCCACAACTGAAGGCTGGCCAAGGGACAGGACCTCATATCATTGAAGGGCGGGTGAGGCCAAGAGGTGAACTGCATGTGGAAACACAGGACTTGTCATGCTGCCAAGGCATCCTTCTAGCAGTTATTCTGCAGTACGAGGGTCAAGGTCTGGGGCTGTGTCCAACCAGTGAGAGAATTGTGGAGAAGAGCAGAAAGCTTCTGGAGAGAATACAGAGGCTTCTGGCCTGTGACTGGGAGAGCATCTCTGTGCATGGGAAGAGGCGTACCTGCTGACCGTGGTGTCAGCCCTGCCTACATTTGCTGCAGATTAGCTAGTATGCATGGCCCCCTTGGGCAGGAGAGACTGAAAGGAAGTCATTCATTTGCTTAAGAGAAATACAAGGGACTTTCCATGGGCAAGGAATTTAGTACATTAGTCAAATCTGTACACATCATATATCATTCCAATTTAAGAAAACTTAAGAAAAGAATCAGCAGAAATCAAAAGAAATTTCCTGTTGAGCATGGTATTTATTATAATAAAATTTACATCTTGATAAATCTTTTCTGAGCATGTTACTAATTTGAGCTAGGATTTGTAGTTAAGGATGGGATTCCAGTTTTACTTTATTAGCTATGTTACCTGAGGTAAGTCACTTGATCTCTGAGCCCCAGATTTACCATCAGTGTATCAGTATTTTGGGATTATGATATATCTCAGTGTGTTCTGAAGTTGAAATGCAATCTTGACTGGGCAACCATCTTGTAAGTTAGTAACTGGGTGTTTATGTAAAAACCCTTCTGGTAGCATGAGCTGAGCACTGCTCTCCTTTAAAGCCTCTAAGCCCCCACAAACTAATCTCAATCAATTTCATGATCATTTCTCAAAACTCCTCTTGACCTTTGCCAAGAGCTTCTCTACCTATCCCAGCTTAGTGTACTGTAGAGCTCCCCTGTGTAGATGGTCATGGCCCATTTCCTTTGCCTTGCAAGCTTCAGAAGTCCCTGCCCATCTCTGAGGATGCACTACTCCACTCTGTGCCCAGTTTGCTCATCTGTAAAGTAAAGGGATTGGTCTAGATGATTTTGGTACCCTTATAGCCCTCGTCTTCTGTGATCCAGCCATATTCCAGTGTGTTAAAGTGAGCCAGAATTTGGGAAGGGTGAGGGCAATGCCTATTATGTAGCCAATGACAAGTAACAGATAAATAGATATTGACATGAGAGTATGAATTAGTGATATATATGATCATTAAGGTGATATTTGCAGCAATATTTAAATGAATTAGAACATCTAAGTGAAACATGCTATCTCTGGCTCTTGATCATAATTACTATTATCAGAGTTGCCATTTGTTGAATTGTTCACTATGTGCCAGGTGTTGTTAAAAACTGTGTCACCATTATACTGTATTCGGATTCTGAGTATGTGTGTCAGATAATTGGCGTTGCCCTACAGTTTTACAGATGGGGATGAGTTTAGAGAGATTAAGTAAATCACCCCAGGTCTCCAGCTATTAAGTGACAGAGACAGGTTGAAGTCCAAGCACATCTGACTACAAAGCACACAATGGGATTGCTTCTGAAGTCCCCTTCTCTCCCCCACGGCTTACTCTTAGATGCTGAATGTCTTGTTACTAGTGTCCTAGTGCTGGTGGTTACTCTGGTGGTTACTCTAGCTGTGTTCTTGGTACACACCCCCCCGCCCCATCAAATTGCCTAGGAGAAACCTACCTGAAGGACTAGCACCTTCCCTTCTCTGGCATGTTGGAGACCCCTTTTGGCTCTCTCCTCATTTCCCTTCTTGATGTACCTGCCCACTGACAAAATGTGGAAAGAAAAGTAGACATCGCTAACAGTTTGCCAGGCCTTTGGCTCCAGTCAGGGGAGCAGATTGTGTTGGTGGAAGTCATTGAAAACAACTGCAAATGAATTTTAATTCTGGGAGCCTACAGGAGTTGATAAGTCAGGGTTGGCGCATGCTTCGTTTTTCTGTGCTGTGCCACATGGGAGAGAATTTGCAAAAAAAATCTCCGGGGCAGTCATTAAGAGAGCTCGACTGAAGCATGGACTTGCCAGAGCCAGATGGGTGACGGCAGCTGCCTTGGGCTCCGGGAGGCTCCCGGAGGAAGTAGGACAGACAGATGAAGCAGTCGCAGTTGCAGTTGGCGGTAGCAGAGTCTCGAAACCAGCTCCGGGTCTTAATAGCGATCCACATCTCCGCCCCTGCAGCCCGCAGTGCTTCCTGCGCCCTCGCTCCTGGGAGACACTTTCCAGCTCAACGCCTGGGGCTTTCACGTGGAAAGACAGGACACCATTCAGAAGTATCCTCTTCCTTCACTTTCCTCGAGTCAGCCATACACCAGTTCAACTGCAGAGCTAATATTTTCCCAGGAGAAAAGTCACGGAAGCGGGTATCCCCCAAACCATGTGGAGAGCAGCGGGCCTGGGAGAGTTTTCCTTACAGTTCACCTGCACGTATTCGCAGAGTCCAAGTCCTTCCTGCGCGGGGACCTCCGGGCCTGGCCCGCCAGCGTGCACCCTGGAGGTGCTGCTCAGAGCGCCCTCCAGAGGGGAGCGAGGGCACAGGCAGGCTCTCTTCCTTCCGGGCCCGCTTTTATAGTGTTTTCTCTAGAAACCAGGAAGGTGGGGCGGCCTTCTGTTCTCCCTCCTGTTTCTACATCTCTCCTCATGCTTCTGGCCCACTAGTCTGCCCACATACCATACTGCTGGGGGCTGCCCAAAACCCACCCACCAACCCTCCCTCTGCTGCCCCCTGCCCAAGCAGGGGGAGCTCCTGTTCCATCCAAAGCATTCAAATTATTAAATATTGGCAGAATTGGAGGAAGGAGAGAAAGAATGGAGTAGTAGAAAGATAGAACTATATTCCATTTACTTTATGAGTGAGTGATACTCCTCAATGCATTGCCCCTGATTTTGCTGTTAATATTTGCCACTCTGCTGAGGATTAAATGAGGTACCTTAAGTACATACTCCCATGCCTGACATGTAGTAAGTGCTCAGTAAACAGTGGCTATTATTGTTTCCCCCTTTTCTCCAGGGTTTCCACCAAACTCTTTTTGCCCCAGCCCTATTCTGGCTAGAACTCATGGAATCAGAGGCTTTACCTGGGGGCAGCCAGAGGCTGAGAAGCTGGAATAACTGCTTAGGTGGCTGTTGCCAGCCCTGGCCCACTATTCAGATCGTCATGGCCTGTGTGCTGTCTCATTGGGTGTGCCTGCCTGGCTCAGCTGCCCAGTCTGTGAAGCCCTGCAAGGTGGGCCCCTAACAGAAGTCTTTTCTGGTAGGAAGGGCTTGACTGCCCTCCTCAGCATCCTGTCCCTGGTCTGGTTGGAATCTCCACGCGAGAACATTTCCTGCCTGCCCAGCCCATGAGGGCTGGCAGCAGTCCTAGAGATGCAGGAGGACCAAGCAAGGGGGCTCCAGGACCCTTCAGGCCACATGGTGGGGAGAGGGACGGGGGAAGAGGGAAGGAGAGAGGAAGAGAGAGAAGGGAAGTGGTTTTCTTACAGTCTCACTGCTGGCTAGGCTGCAGCCATAGTGAGCACTGGAATCACTGACTCTCCCTTGTGCTGTTTTACCTCCTGCCACCTGATTCCTCCTGTGATCCCCTCCTGGGTCAAGGCTGCTTTCTATCTTTTGAGTTTCTGATAGAACTCTTATAACAGCAATATTAACATTAGCAGCCATCATGGAACGAGCATTTACTCTTGCTAGAGAATGGGCTGGGGCTGCATGTTATACACATTGCTGACCCGCCTAGAAAACCCTAAGGGTGTTCATAGTGGCCCCGTTTTACAGGTGAGTGAACACAGTTGGAGTTAGTCTCTTGCCTCAGGCCATGGGGTTTAGCAGCAAACTCAACGGCAACTGCCTGTAAAGCTGTCTTTCCACTGCTGGGCATCCTGGGCATTGTTCCTGTTCCCGGAGTAGATTTCCTGGGCTCCCACAGACTGGGGGTGTTGGGGCTACCCCTTCTTGAGTACTCACAGAGCTCATCTCGTGGGGCTTAAAAAACTGGGCGCATTTGGTATGGCTGGCTTAGCAGAATGGAGTTTCAGAAGGGAATGGTTGGATAAACGCACTGTGACCCCAAAGGTATTTCTGATAGTGAAATGAGTGAACATTAGGGTTGTTGCTGGATTGTGATAGGAATGTACATTTTGCTCATTTAGTTCTAACCAGGGTTTCTGGTTCTGGCTTTGATTTCTTTTTGCATGTGACTTTTATTGCAGAAAGCTTCTCTCAGCCTGTTCTCATTAGCTCCCAGATTAAACAAGAATCCCAACAGGAAGAGAGCAGATCCAAGGGCCTGGGCCTTGCTCGTTCACACTGTGTGTGTGGTTGGGTGTATTTATTCTATCCGATTTGTGTGTGTGTGTGTGTCCTCTTTTAAGAAAACTTAAAAATAATTTTCTGCCAACATGTGGGCACTCGGGGTGTATTGCTGAGTAGGAGGGCTCCTCCCCGATGGTCTGCCATGTGGCCTGGCTGACATGGGCCACTCATCTGCCTGAAACCAGCCCCTCTTTTCATGTGTTTTCTGTGAGGAAAGTCCTGGGAAGCTAAAGGGAGCGAGAAGATGTCTGCTACCAGGAGCGAACTCAGGTGTGGGGGACAGAGCAGAACCCAGGCACTCAGAACTAGGTCACTCGGGGTTGCCAGCAGGAAACCCAGAGAATGGACTAGCGCAGAGTGTGCTTGTGCTCATTTCACACACAGGAAGACTGAGAAGCAAAGAGTAGAAAGGATGACCAAGTTACATGCCAGCCTTGGAGCTACACTGGCACCCATGTGCCTGAGACCAAATATTTAACACCCCGAAGGAGTAGAGTTTTTACCATGTGATCTGTCCTCGCTTCTACCCTGTGTGCTCACTCCAACATTCATACGTAAATGGTGTCGTAGTTTGGAAGTGATTTTTTTAAATGTCTTTTTAGCCCAAACTTCTACCTATTTATATGTCACAAATGTTTATTGAGAACATACTATGTGCTGATCCATATTTTAGGCATTGAGGATAGAGTAGTGGGTGAAATACAAGAAACTGTATGTAAGCAGTTGTTGATCAAGTAACAGTAGCTGCACCAACGGTGATGTGTGGACCAAGACGACATGTGGGATTTGATGCTTGTTCCTGACCTGGTCTTGGCTGGCCTCTGCAGGGACGGAAGTGTAGGTTACGTCCAGTCAGCTATTTTGTACTTCAGTTGTTTTGTTTTTGGTTTTGAGCCAAAGTATAGGAATTTAAAAATTGTTCTTTTAAACGTCCTTTCAAGCTCTGGTCCATTTTGCTGATCTTTCAGCGTTGTGTTTAGCATCCAACATGTGAGCTGTACCTACTTGGTCTGTGTAACCCACGGGTTTGGTAGACGTACCTTCCAAGTTTTTGTCCAGATCAGTCTCCTTGCTACTGTCCAGTTCAAAGCCATTTTCCAGCCTGGTTGCCCTTCACCACAGGCCTCCATCTAAGGGACTGAGATCCAGTCCACCTCTATTCGTGGTGGGAATTAGCATTGCTTTTGGGATTCACTTTCTCCTTTCTTAGCCATAAAATACTTAAATATCTACCATGTATAAGGGCTTCCAGAGTCTGGGGTGTATAGTCTTGGCTAAGACCTTCATTGACATGAAAATGTTCTCTTCATCAGTTTCTATCTCAGACTTCAAATCTCTCATATCCACATTTCTTCAATCATTGTCTTTGGGAGAAAAGATGGAATCAAATTAGCAATTGAGTCTCCCTCTTCAGCCTTCCCTCAAAGCTTCACACCATGACACCTATAAAAGCACGTTTCCTTTCCACGGGTGTATTTTTATGGGAACAGAAGTGAGAGTAGATGGTACAGGGAAAGTAGGGGTGATGATAAAGCAACGCTTCTCACACTGTGCCTTGGGAACGTCAGGGGTGTCTTCTTTAGGATCCCTGAGTCATCAAATTATTTGCTATAATTTATATATGTGTAATATTATAACATATACATAACATCATATATAACTATTATATATGATATATATAGCATGCCGTTTGCCTTCCTCACTCTCTTTTCTCTCTCTGTTGTGTATAGTGTTTTCCAGTAACTGCAGATACTGTGATGTCACGACAGACAACATGCAGAAGCAAAATTGAAAATTTTGCTCCATTCTATTACACCAGATCTTAAAGAAATTTATGAAAGAGGAACAACTCTGCTTACTATGGTTGTTTTTTGTTTTGGAAAATGTATTTTTCTTTTGAAATATCACTTATGTTACTATAATAGGCTTAATGATTCCCATTTTTAATGAGCTGATATTTCTGTTTTAACTTCTGATAGTGACAGTAATAATTTCTAAACAAATGTTCTTTAGTATGCTTAATAATTTTTATGACTATGAAGGGGCTCTGAGACCAAACAGTTTGATAGCTGCTGAGCTAGAGGGTAAGGGATCACCTAGGTGTTAATGAGAATCTCGGTTACCTAAGAATGAGACAGGCTCTAAAGGGTAAGTTCAAATTCATGTCACCTCCCGATTCTGATACCTAGTCTCCCCACAAGTGTCAGCTGCATAGGAGGAGATTCTTTTGCAATTATGGAAATGCCTTCCCTTTCTTGGAGAAACACTGGGGGATCTCCCTGCTACCGTGTTGTAGAGGTATGTGAAAGGACCACATCTAAAGCTCCTCAAGGGTCAGGAGTAGCACCGCTGGGCCCTGGGCAGGGTGTGAGCACAATCTGTGGCGCATCGTTCAAATCTCAGTCCAGATTCCTTAAGACAACTGGAGTATGGGTGTTTCCAATCCACTTGCGCTCTGGGTTTGCCTCCGTCTATAGGGCTTCTTCTTCTTCTTTTCTTTATTTGAATGTGCTTGACATCAATTGTAGTCTGGGAGTTCCCACCACCATTCCACCCGTGCACTGTCACCTCTGTTCCTTGTGCTCTTCCTGCCCTCATCCCAGTCCCCCTCTCTCAGCACCCCCATAAAGTTCCACTGACTTATCTTTGTCTTTGTCTTTTTGCTTTCATTGTGTTGTGATTTTTTTTAATTGTTAATTGTTCTTTTCTTTGATCCCTTATTTGGTTTCCTTATATTCCTCCTAAAAATGAAACCATCCAATATTTTTCTGTTGCCTTCTGACTTATTTCACTGAGCATATTCCCTCTAGCTCCATGCATGTTGCTGTGAATGTCTTTAGTTTATCTTTTTTTGATTGCTGAGTAGTATTCCATTCTGTATATGTACCACATCTTCTTGATCCAGTCATCTGTTTTGGGGAATTTGAGTTGTTTCTTCTATAGGGCTTCTTCTTAAGAAGTTTAAAAAAGAAGAGCTGAGTCTCAGGACATAGATGTCCCATGAGCTCTGGGTGGCAATCACAGGCCAGATGTGCTAGGGAGTGAGTGGTGTTTCAGGTCAGACGTGGAATTGGGAATGTGCTTAGCCCCTCTTAAAAGCTCAGCTCTTAGTTATTCCACACTTAGATTGGAATCTGCAGCTCTGAACAAATAAAATCTTGTGAGCGTCCACACCTCGTTTAACTGAGACTCCGTTAAGAGTCTTTGTAGCTGGCAGCCAGGGGTTTCAAAGGTCACCCCAATTGGGCGGATTAGAACAACCAGTCTCCCTAACTGGGTGAAGCTGAATGCGGGCGGAAGGCAAGTTGCAACATCTGTGAACAGAGTCAGACAAAGGTCCCTTAGCTATTTCAGTCTGGCCCTGCGCACCTCAACTGTTTGGCTCTCCTTCACTATCTTCCTTCTGCAGCGGACCTTGAACAGGAATCTCTGCCGTTCAGTGGTAAAGTGTGGCTGCCTGCACGCCTCGACCCATGTGAGAGCTGCTCGGGGAAGAGACCAGGGTAAGGGTGACAGTCCTCTGGTGTGTGCGCCTACCCACTGTCGGCTCCCGTGGGCCAAGGCAAGTCAGCCTGGCACCACTCACAGCCACGGAGAGTTTGCTCCAGGATTAGCAGTGATTAGGGAATTTGTCAGGGTGAGAGTGAGAAAGTGGAGCTGTCAGTGCTGGGGCACTTGAACCTGGTGTTGCTGTCTCTGAAGTGTGCTGGGTTCAGGCAGATTGTGCTCCCTGTGAGCGCTTCCCTTTGGGAAAGGTTTGCTGTTTCTGGGTTCCCTGCTGCCTGACCAGGTGCTTAAGGACGGTCACTATTTAAAATGTATGTGGTTTGGGTTGGGAAGAGGACAACTGGTTTCTCTAAACTTGTTCTGCCATAACTTGATCTCTGATTTTTAACCTTTTTTTTTTTTTGAGTCTCTGCCTCAGAATTGCACTCTCTTTTGACCTGTAGCTATTCCCTATAGGAGAAAATGTGCCTTTTTGGGTCCAAGAGACTGTCTAAAGTGTTTTTAATCAAGTTAAAGTCAAATTTTTTAGTACTTCTTTGAATGGCGAATCAGTAATGTCACTTGTAAAAACCTAATTTGGAGGTGAGCTTTAGCCCAAGGGGTGTGTGTGTGTGTGTGTGTGTGTGTGTGCGTGCACATGCGTGCTTGTGTGTGTTTGGTGGGGGACTGCTTCCAACTTAACGATCACCACTCATTTTGAAACCTCCTCCACTTTTCTCTTCTCTGTCCTTTGATCTGCATGTAAGTGGTGTTGAAGGAAACCCTCTGGATGGGTGTGTTTGATTCCAACACTGAACCCAGCTCTTACAATAGAGAAATTTTTGCAGAAGTTACCCAGTCTCTCTAGGGTTTTTGGTTGGAATTTGATCTCAAGGCTGGACGAGGGATTAGAAAGAAACAAAGGTGGTTTAGTTTATTATTATCGTTTTTAATAATGCATTCCAAATATGTTGGTAACCATTAATTGGCTGTGCAGATGGAATCTGTTTATGCTGCTGATGGCAGTGGACTGGGCGATGGGCTGAGAGGAGCTGTTTGGCATGTCCTGCCAGCCTGAGACAGGCACCCCCTCTCTGCCTCTGTGATAGTTAAGTAACCACTTTCTCGCCCTTCACCCCACTTCCCTAAGGGAGACTGTTTCTTGCTGTATTGATTTGCTGGACCCATTTCTTAAGACAGATGCCCCTGAGGGAGTTCTGTGTTCCTTGTTCTCGTGGCTAAACACATGCCTTTTGACAGTAGCATCTGGGACCTTCATGAGATGTACATGGACCTCAGTAGGTCTTGGATCTAGAGGATTTACCGAGAAGGTCCAGAAGGTCATGGGCCTAATTTCTTCCCTCCTAATTTCCAGCACCCCCTGGAAGCAGAGGTGGAAACGTTTTTCCAGAGCTAGGCCTAAGAACAGGTGGGGGAGCACATTCTTTGACCCTTTTCTCTGTGCAATGCTTGCGCCTCTGCTTACTGCCTCTGCCTTTACTGGGGATAGCAGGGATCTCCTCCTCTGGGTCGTGGGGCCTACAGGAAGCCTGTAGAGCATAACTGCACGCAGACTTTGGTTTGGTTTTCACTTCTTAGCTATATGAACTTGGGCAAGTGGAGTCCTCATTGTTGAAAGGAGCAGAACCAGAAGTGCCTTGCAGGTCCCTGGGGACCAAGTGAGAGCAACACTCAGCATGATGTGGAGCACATACAGCCTGTCCATTAAATGGTGCCATAGAAGGGACACACCAGTGCTGTGGGGAGCTACTAGTGGGCCTCAGCTTTCCTTCTCATGTTGTTCTATCACTGGCCTCCTATTGCTTTTGTATAATAATCCCACTCAGATACCCTTGCCCTGAGGATAGCCTGTCTAGCTTGGGTTTCTTGCAGTTCTTGATGGACAGGGTCTGGGTCCTGCAGAGTAGGGAAACTGATTTCCGGTTGGGAACTGGCTGATGATAATGTCGACAGCTACCACTCATTGAATGCCTTTACGCTGTGCTATGTATTTTATGTGCACTCGCATTCAAACTCTCCTTTCCACCTTACAAGGTTGATGCTATCATTCCCATTTTACAGAAAAGGAAATTAAGGTTGAGCGAGTCGAAGTGCTTTGCCTAGCTCACAGCTGGGTAGTGTCCCTGAATTTGTGACAGAGTCTGATTATCATGATACCTGTAGGTGTCCCTCTGTAACGCAGAGGGAATCTGTCACTTGACTTCAGTGAGTGGAGGAGGCAAGGGAGCAGTGTCCCTGGCAGTAGCTATGCAAGATGTGAGTACCCCTTCTCTTCTCCACCTCCATGGTATCACTCTCACCACAACACACACATACACACACGCACACACACGCCGTGTCCCTAATACTTAGCTAGACATATGGTAGATATTTAATAAACATATTTTAATTGAGTGAATTAATATATCCTTGTCTTTGCCTTTAAAATTGTATCACAGTTACTTTGAGATGGTTTGTATAGTGGTCATTTAAACATCTTGGGAGCTGTCCAAGGCATCGTGCCTGCCCATTTACCTGTAGGGCCATTTTCTTTTTATATGTAAAGTATCCGAGTTCTTTGGTTTTATTACAAAAATTATATCCTAGATTATCAGCTACCTTTTAATGTTTACCAGGGTATGTTTTGTAAACAGTCTTAATATGTACTTTAGTGTAGTTACTTTTATATGTAATTTATATGCATGTGATAGCAGCTCTCAGCCTCTTTCCTTGTTACCCCAACCTCAGCTCCATGCCACCAGCCAACTCTGACTGCTGACAGATGGCTAGAAGGCCCAGTGGTCGAAGAATGGGACTCTGGGTTTCAAATGCCAATTATTTTTCCTACTAAACACCATGAATTTAGGGAAATTTCTTATTCTCCCTGTTGCTCGGTCTCTAATCTACAAAATGGGGTTAATAAGATGATCTGTGTTGTTGTGAGGAACAATTGAACTTTAAAGTGCTTAGATGTGCTCTGTATTTTGCTATTATTGTTACTGCAGTGAAGCTGCAATCTTATCATCAGGAAAGGATTTTGTTTGCAAAGTTAATACCTTATCAGTGGAAGAGAAAGCTAGATTTGCCAACAGGGGAGATGCCCGTTACAAACAAATCAGGTCTTTGTTACTTTAAGCTGAACTTTTAAAAAATCTATCTCCATTTTGCTTTTGGTTGATGTTATTTATTTTATTTTTTCATTTCTTTTTGGAATCTCAGAGGACCCTGGACCCTGGTGGCAGGCACTCTTCCCATTCCATTCCAGTTGTATTCCATTTGCCTCTTGGTATTGTCCTGAAGTTTTTCTTTATTCATCTATTTTCAGGGAGCTAATATCCCAAAACAAAAAAATACAGTATCAGGTAAGGTCGGGTCAGGAGATCAGTGACAACATCAAGGCTGTACCTCCCAGGAGGACTCTCAAATCTTTAAGGTTCTCGGTTTCCTCCACCTTCCCTACTCTCCCTTTCTCCCTTCCCCTCCCCTCTTCACCTCGGAGCCCTCACTACATCTAGTAATGTCCGCTAGTTTCTTATAAGTATTTCACTTTGTAAAGTTGCTTGTTGTGTAAATTTGTTTTTGTCATTCTAACTTGCTGTGCTATACATAATTCCCTCAAACTCCCTCCGTTGTGCTGTAAGTACACTTCAGCTTCCCTTATGGCTAAATGGTATTCATAGCGTGACTTCAACACATCATCTTGATCCAGTCTTCTATTGGTGGACATTTAGGCTGCTTCCCTGTCCAGCTATTATAAACAGTAGAGCATGTAGTTTTTGTGTAATGGTTTCACATTTTTTGGATAGTTGTCCAACAGTGGGATTGCTGGGTCATTCCATTTTCAGTTTTTAAAGGTAAATCCAGATTGTTTTCTATGATGGCTCCATCCATTTATATCCCCACCAATGATGTAATAGGGTTCCTCTTTCTCTTCATCCTCTCCAGTACTTATTGCTAGGCATCTTTTTCATATCCACCATTCTCAACCAGTGTGAGATCATATCTCATTGTGGTATTAACCTGCATCTCTCTTATTGGAAGCAATGGTGAACATGTATCTGTTGGTCTTCTGGATAGCCTCTTCGGTGAATTGTCTGTTCATATCTACTGCCCAATTACTAATTGGGTTGTTCCTTTTTCTATTTTTTATTATCTAAATTTTTTATATATTTTAGCTATTAACCCCTTGTCAGTTATACATTGTGTGAATATCTTCTCCCATTCAGTAGAATGTCTTTCTAATCTTATGTCCTCCAATTATTTATTTTTTGCTTTTATTTTACTGGCCATAGGGATAAAATCTCCAAAAACATCTTTATCATTGATGTTATGGAGCATATTGTCAATGCTTTCTTTTATATTTAATGTTGCAGGCTTTATATAAAAATCTTTAATTCATTTAGAATTTACTTTTGTGTATGAAGTTAGAGAGCGAACCAACACCATTCTCTTATGTGTGGCTTGCCAGTTATCCCGGCACCATTTATTAAAGAGACTCTCCTTTCCCCATTGTATGGTCATGGCTACTTTATCATAGATTAGGTATTAATATGTACCTAATACTTTATTTCTGGGTTTTTATTATGTTTCATTGATCCATGTAGATATTGTTGTGATATTATTTTTAATACTGTTGCTTTAAAGTAAAGTTTGAAGTCAGGTGATGTGATACTTCTGTATCTCTCCTTTTTTTCCTCAGGGTTTGTTTTTGTTTCTCGAGGCCTTTTGTGGTTCCATATAAATCTCAATATTTTGTCCAATTTATTTGAAAAATATTGTTGGTATTTTGATGAGGATTATTTAAATTTATATATCACTTGAGGCAGGAAAGTCATTTTGATTTTCCCCATCCATGAACATGGGATATCCTTCCATCTCCTGTGTCATCACATTCTTTAAGAAAGTCTTGTTGTTCTGGCTGTATAGGTCCTTCTCCCCCATAGTTAGGTTAATTCTAAAGTATTTGATTCTTTTTGAGGCAACCACAAATGGAGTAATTGTCTTCATTTTTTTCTTTCTTATTCATTATATATGTAAATGCTATGAATTTTTATGATAATTTTGTATGTTATTAAATTTAAACAAATGAATTACGTGCCCAGACACCACTATTTACTTGTGTCAGTTTTGCAAGTTATAGCGTAGAATCTAAATGTGAAGATTCCAAGAAAACAAACAGGAAAATAAAAACAAGGGATATTGTATCATGTTTTAGAGAGGTCAGATACCATGGATTCTGTGGTGAGTAAGAAGTGGTCTCTAACCTGGCATTGTTCCAAGCAGGTGAGTCTCACATCTGGACTTGGAACCTGGAGCGGGGATACTTAGATTGCATTCCAGGTGGTGGTTCGGGTGTCCAGTGACTTCAGCAGACCTCTGATCACTGGGCTCTTTCCATTGCTGCCTGTTTTCCCAACCTGGTTCTCCAGCCTTTCCTATAGATTTTGGGAGCTCTAAAGTTGGGGGGCAGTTTGGGAGACCCATCTTTCCAACAGATCCTTTCTCCATTTATGAGAGCCAGAGTCAGTTTCTGTAGCTTCCAGTAAAGAACTCAGACTCATAATTCCACTTCTGAAATCAACGCTAAGGAAACCCATTTGTTTCAGCTAACTGTACCAGCCCTTAGTAACATCAGGTATTTCTGAGGTATCTTTGCCACATCGGTATTTCTGCCAGCGATGCCATCATTTTGCTTTGGGTGAATGGCTTACCTTTTCTGGGCTTGTTACAAATGAGGAATTAACCTGAATAATAATTTCTTTTTCTTTCAGTTTTGTTGAGATATAATTGACGTATAGCACTGTATAACTTTAAGGTGTACAGGCATAATGACTTAACTTACATGTTTGTGAAATGATTACCACAGCAAGTTTAGTCAACATCCATCACTGGATAATCTTAAAACACTTCCTTCTCTGACATTCTGTGACCTTTGAGCCCTTTTCAAATATGTCCTCAGATATGCAATTTCCTCCCTGATTGCACTTCCATTTCCCAGTGCAACTTCAAACTGACCTCAACTCACCCAAGTTCCTGCCATATTCACATCAACTACTTTCCATTCTTGGAATATGGACCCTGTTGTTCCTTAGCCTATGCGCTCTCACAGATGAAGCAAAAGCACAACTGCAAACAGAGATGTTGGCTCTGAAGCCTTGATGGCTGTTAAGTACTGAATTTAGATACCTCTTGTAAAATCTTTAAGAACCCTCCAGCTTCTCTCTTTTTGTCCCTGCTGTCCTTTCCCTAGAAGTTCTTGGAATAGTTTTGAGGAAGCCCAGGTATTACCCTGGGAGTTGGGATTTAGGGTATGCTGGGCACCACCCCAGCAAGTGTGTGGAAGGCAAGAGCTTCTCATTCCAGGGGGGAGCTCCACATGGACCCTGACCTAAAAGGGTACCTGCCCCCAGAGTAATTCACAACATAGTGGTCTCACCAGCTTGCTGGGCCTTCCACTGCCTGCATGGAAGTAAGGGTTGTGTTTTTCTCCTCTGACTTGCTCTTCCTTCCTGTTTGCAGACCATGGGAGATGTCAAGCTGGTTGCTTCAACGCACATTTCCAAAACTTCTCTCAGTGTGGATCACTCAAGAGTCAGCTCCATGTCCCTGACCGAGGCCCCTGCTTTCATCTTGCCCCCCCGGAACCTCCGCATCAAAGAAGGAGGCACTGCCAAGTTTGAAGGGAGGGTAAGGAGTGTGGCTAAATGGGAGACCGGACTGGGGCTACTGTTTCTTCTCAAGGCCTTTCCTTCCTGGTAGGAGGCCTAGTTTTCCTTTAGACCCACAGAAAAAGTGAATATGTATCAATTTGGCCTATTTTTTTAATTTGTTTACAGTTGACTTTGGTCTGTGTTGAACTTGGGGGTGGGGAAGACACTGAGATGTTTTGCTGCTAATGTAGGTCATGTTCTGGATATGTGCTTCCTGATTATAGAAAAGAATGGGCTGTGGTGAGAAGAACACAACTCGGATTTAAATATGTACCTGGAAACCTACATAATTGAGAACTTATATTTCCTTCACTTGCCAAGAGTATTTAGTTTACTAATCCTCTTGTGTATCCACTTGTTAAATCCAGAGCAGAGAGATGGGTAATGGAACCCTTTATTCAGTTCTGTTAACTTTTGCTAATGAATATTGGTCTCTTGCCCTTACTGGGTAGACCTGCATTTCTTCTGCAAACAGGCATGATAATTCCTTGTCTACCTTATACTAGAAAGGAGAAGATAGGAGAAGAATAGCTGTACGAATATCTGAAGTTATGCCCAGTTGGCAAGACGTGCAGAAAGCTGCTGACTCAGGCCATTAGCAAGTCCCGTCATGTACTTGACATGGAGATATATTTGGAAGTCAGGGAGGTTTGCAAGTTATAGCTGTCTTGCAATTAAACACAAGGTCTCTATCCCAGGAAATGCTTTAAAGCTAGAAATCTTTGATCTGAATGAAATAAAAGGGATGTGATTAGGAATTCATAGGTTGCACTGTGAATCTACAATTACAGAGCAGGCCCCTGAAAGCTTGTGAAGGAAGCGGCTGGGCATAAGGCGCTCCTGTGTATAAGTGCTCTGGGCTACTTGGCCGTTTGGACAGTGTACAGGGGCTACACGGTGCTTTGTGCCCCTCACACACCTGTCTAGCTAAGACGGTTTACTAGAGGATCTGACAGAACAGCATTGTCATGTTGTCTACTTGAAGAAGATTGTGGGGCAGTGTTGGTGGTCTGGAGAGTCTGTTTCTTTACTCCGGGTACTTCCAGGATGAGAGTTCTTCTCTGTTGCCCAGTCTTGTGCCCTCCACCCCCACAGCCCCACAGCTGGCAGGAAAGAAGCAACAGGAAGACTCCCTGGGGATTTGGAAATGGCTTAGACAGCCATGAGAAGGAATGGTACTGACACAAAGTGTGGCATGGATGAATGCATTATGTTACATGAAAGAAGGCAGATACAAAGGACCACACATTGAATGATTCCACGTACATGAACTATCCAGACAAGGCAAACCTATAAAGACAGAAAGTATTTGCCAGGGGTGAGGGAGGTGGTGTGCAGAGCAAATGCTGATGGGTGCACACTTTGTGAATATGTTATAAAACATTGAATTTATAATGAAAATTAAAAATCAACTTTGAAAAAATGGTTTTACAAAACTTATCTCATCCTCCTGCCTCCTCTCAGGGTCAGACTCGTTTCTCAAATTCAGAGAAACGGGGCCTCCCTGGTAGTGCAGCGGGTTAAGTGCCACACTGCGAAGCATCCACAGCACAGCAGCACAAGTTTGATCCCCAGCCAGGGAGGGGACCCACTTGGCGCAGCAGACCTCTCCTGCCTCGCCCACTGCTCCCCTCAGCAGTGTGTTTCAGTCAGTCTGCCTGTTCTGCTCCCTGGTCTGTCTGGTGAATCCTCTCACCTCCCGCGACTCTGGCCTGTACCCCAGCTCTTGTATGCATAAATAAGTACATCTTAAAAAAAAAATTAGAGAAATGTGGAGAGGAAAAGATGCTTCCCCAGAGCATGGGGGAGTCTTTGTTTCCTTGGTTGCCTCTGGTCATGAAAGAGCCTTTGAGAGGTTTGACTTGAAACCTTCCTAGGATGAGCAGTGGCAGATGCTCCCAAAGATCTCTGGGGCTTGGTCACCCTGTGGCAAGCAGGTCAGAACTTCCATGAATTTAGGTTTCCTTGTCTGAGAAGAAACAACTAGCTGTTTCTATATTTCTTTTTTTTTTTTTAAAGATTTATTTATTTATTTATGCACAGAAGCACTGGGGTACAGGCCAGAGGCGTGGGGGGTGAGAGGATTCACCACAGAGAGCGGGGAGCAGAACAGGCAGATCAACTGAAGTACACTGCTGAGGGGAGCAGCGGGCACAGCAGGAGAGGTCTGCCGCACCATGTGGGTCTCCTGCCTGGCCGGCAGCAGGGATCGAACTCGTGTTGCAGTGGCTGCGGTTTGCTTCATAGTGCGTTGCTTAACCCACTGCGCCACCAGGGAGGCCCCTGTTTCTATATTTCTTATTGGCAGACATGTGGGGGAAAAATGAGTTGAAGAGAAAAAAATGGCAAAAGTACTTTATAAATTTTTAAATGAACAATAAATATTTTAGTGAGGTGAAATTCACATCATAAATTTAACCATCTTAAACAATTCAATGGTATTTAATGTATTCCGTGCTGACTGCAGTATTTTTCAAGTATTTTTACAGCATTCTCTATGTGAGAAAATTGTACTTATATCGATGAAACAATTAAATTTATATATTACATGTGGACTAGCTATCAGAATGAATGTGCTTCTCTCTGTAGCAGCCTGTAGAGCTACTTTGCCACCCACCACCTGCCTGGAATCAACATAGAGGAACACCCGTGGGCATGCTTGCAGGTAGTGGCCACAGAGTATAGACAATTCCAGAGAGACATTAGGCAGAGTGTCTGGCTCCATCTGAAAACTTTTGAGTCATGCAGAGGGAGATGCTGCTACAGAAAATGCTTTGCAAACAAGCACACTGTAAATGTGTATTATCTCTGCCACAAAGGACACAGAGCAATGTCTTTTACCCAGGGAGAACCACCTCAAATATTTTCAGAATAAGGAAGCTGGAAGAATAAGATAGTTTTGATACCAGTGATGAAGTTCACCAGGGGGTGTTTTTGACCAAGTGCGCCCAGAGAAGGGGCGTGAACCCAGAGTGACAGAGGCTGGGAGCAGGAATTGCTAGTTACAAAGGTGGAGCTCCACTGACCATAGTCGGCGGTCCTCTGTCTCTGCTGCATGTTAACCTTCTCTGCTGCGGCCACCTGACCTGGCTTGCAGCTGACCCCTCTCTCCAGGCCCTGGGCCACCTCCCGTTCTAGACGTTCATTCATTCTGCACAAACCCTCCTTGCTGTCAGTTTCATAGCAACCTCAAGACCTCAGGTCTGCAGTAATTGGGCTCTTGTAGAATCTCTCATGAGTGAGTGATTTTTTAAAATTAAACCTACAAACTACTTCTTAGGCCTGAAGTGATGCCGGTTGCAGTCAGCAGGAATGCTTCTCTTTTTTGTGGCCGCCCTCAGAAGCTCTGCCTGCTTTCCTCCCCTCCACTCCCTTCCCCTCTTTAAAGTTGCCACCACCAGCTGGAGTCCTAACATCTGAGCGTGCAGGTACTGAAATGTCCTGGGTTCTTCTGAAGGGGGGGTGGGCACAGTGCCCCTCCCATCTTCATAGAGACAAAGTAGATACAGTGGCTATGAGAAAGTCATAAAGGTTGGTTTCCTATTACCTTTTAAAACTGCTACTTAAAAGTTGGTTCACACTTCTACTCTGTTTTTATCCCTGAAGGAGGCAAACACTTTCCTGGCCTGCCTCCTTTACCTTTTTATGCCATATTTAGACCAAAGACTTAATGAGTTCCCTCCTCTAATAAAGCCCCTCTTCTAGCAAGAAAACTTTGGTGATATTAAAGTGGGACCACAGTGCCCTTGTGGTTCTGTCTTTTTCTAAGATGTTCCAAGTTTTGAGATCTTTAGCTATCTGGCCTCAGACCCTCATGTTTATTGGGACTTTTCTTTGGGGCAGATACTCTGGACAGCCTCACCATTACCAGCCCTCTTTGCCCTTGTCCTTTTCTACTTTAAAAAAAAAATTATTTTCCTTACAATGTTTGCTTTCTTTCCTAGGTATAGTCCCCATAGAATTTCTACCACCAATTCACCCATGCACCATCATCATCATCCCTTGTGCTCTTCCCATCTTGGCCTTGATTCCAATCCCTCCCTCTTCCCAGAAAAATGTCTCTGATTTGTAGTTGTCTGTTTATATTTGTTTTGTTTTGCTGTGGTTTTGTTGTTGTTATTGATGTAATTATTTTTTTTTCCCTGATCTACTTTAAATGCCACTAAGCGCATTCTTTGCAACTATGGGTAGCTCACTGAGACATTCTGGCAGAAGTTTGTTAGGGAGTTTCTGGGAAAACTCTTGCTTCCTAATTTTTTTTTAAAAAAAGGTACTTTTGATGCTGTCGTATTCTACTCGTCTTCTGCTTCCTGCCTTGAATGCAGAAGTCATGTGTGGAACTCAGGTAGCCATATTAAAACCAGGAGACAAGAAACCAGACGTTAACAGTTGATTGAAGTGGGTATGGGTGGGGAGTCCAAAGTGTAGGAAGCGTAATGACCAAGAGCTATGGGACAAAAATCCTAAGGCTTGAAGACTTTCCCAGATAAGATATTTGGCTACGGGGCCTCCCTGGTGGCGCAGTGGGTTAAGCAACGCATTATGAAGCAGATCGCAGCCACTGCAGCACGAGTTCGATCCCTGCTGCCGGCCAGGGAGGGGACCCACATGGTGCGGCAGACCTCTCCTGCTGTGCCCGCTGCTCCCCTCAGCAGTGTACTTCAGTTGATCTGCCTGTTCTGCTCCCCGCTCTGTCTGTGGTGAATCCTCTCACCCCCCCCCCCACACCTCCGGTCTGTACCCCAGTGCTTGTATGCATAAATAAATAAATCTTTAAAAAAAAAAGATATTTGACTACATTTACATAGGAACGTTTATGAAAAGTATTCCTATTTGATAAACACCTAATGACATGCATGTGGAGATATTTTCCCTTTAAATGTTGTGAATAAATAGGAGAGAAAACAGCACAGAGAAAAATGTAAAAACCCTTTTACATCCTCACCAAATGTACTACTAGTGATGGAAGTGCCTTCTGAGTGGCATGTGGTCCTGCAGTTAAAGGCATTCTGGAAGGAGGGAAAGAAAGATTTCTTTCTTCCCTGGCTGTGGCCTGAACCAAGCCAGGTCTGGCTTGAACCAACAGGATCGAGGGTTTTCGAGAGGAAGTCAACCATATGAGGCTTAGTGGTAAATCAGTGCCATTAGAGAACAACTCCTGCACGATCAGGGTCTACTGATAGGCCAAAGCTACCTCCCTCATCTTGGCTCTGCCAGCCCAAAGCTTGAGGAAATGATATTTTCAGGAACTTATAAAATGCTGGCTCTAGATCTCATCATACCACCTTGAAACCCAGGCAACATGCTCCCAGGTTCTTGCAAGTCCTGTTCCTTTGTCTGTCTGTACCCTAACCCCAGAGCAGGGCATCTGTCTGCCAAGGGCTGTGCTCACAGAGCTGCATCATTCCTCCAAGGTCTGGGCACCAGTGCTCTGAAATTCCAAACCAGAGCCCACTTCTGAGGCCTGTCTGGGCCTTTTCTCACGAGATGACTGCATGGTGTGGTCAGCAGCAGTAGGTTCCTCAGGAGACAGGATGGTAGCTGAGACTTGTTTGTCCACATGTGCAGGATGGACTGAGAGTGGGAGGAGTGGTGTGCGGGGCCACGTCACCGCCTAGCTGGGCCCAGGGCCACAGGGAGCCTCCGTGCAGAGAAAACCGGGCCCCACGGATGCCAGGCGCTGCCTGAAACTCTTCCAGCTATTCTGTTGCCCATGTGGCAGCTGGAGCACCTGTGGGCTGCTTCCCCCACCACAGTCAAATATAAAAGGAGTGAGAGGGTGGGAAAAATACTGAAATGACAGGACACCTTCCTCTCTGCCCTGGAATTCAATCGTATCAAAAAAGTAGATGTGATGCTAAGCCCTGGCTGTGCTGTGAATCCAACAAGCTGGTATTCAGTGCCTTTGAGCAGTGTGGCCCAAAAGAGGTTTCAGTCCAGACAAAGGGTCTGGGTGTTTACTGAAGTGGGCTTCACAATAAAGGGGCAACCTGGTTCCTCAGTGTCTTCTTTCACTGCCATTTTGTGTCTAGTTCAGAAGCAGCCACCATTCTGGGAAAGTTGAAAGAAGCATCTGGTCTGCTCTCGGTCCCCCGGGTCTTAAAATGGTCTGGTTCTGAGAAAAGTTGTGCATATAGAACAGAATTTGACAGTGTGTAATTAAATGCTTGAAATAGTTCAATACAAAGTTGGTGCTTTGGGAAGGTGGAAGAGGTTAGGATGAGGTTTGGAGTGGCTTCCTGACTTCTGTGCTTACAGTTTAGATTGTCCTTCCTGGCTAGGCCGCCCCCTGCCTGCTGTCCTTGAGCCTTGGAGGGAGCGCCTCGGTGCTGTCCGCAAGGCTTTCACATCCAACTCCTGCTCCCGGCACTGTCCCTTTCCTCCCTGTCCCTGCTCCCCCAGCCACACACCCAGGACAGATACTTTGTCTGGTGTTGCCTTTGAGGAGGAAGCGCAAACAAGAAGCTTTTTGTCATTCTGATGGACTTGAGTTATGGAATGGGGCGGGGCAGGGGGAGAGGCAGAGTGTGACAGCAAGGAAACTAGCTTTTAAAAATATTTTTATTTTCTTTTTTTAAAGATTTTTTATGCATACAAGCACTGGGGTACAGGCCAGAGGTGTAGGGGGGTGAGAGGATTCACCACAGAGAGTGGGGAGCAGAACAGGCAGATCAAGGGAAACACACTGCTGAGGGGAGCAGCAGGCACCGCAGGAGAGGTCTGCTGCGCCATGTGGGTCCCCCGCCTGGCCGGCAGCAGGGATCGAACTCGTGCTGCAGTGGCTGTGGTTTGCTTCATAGTGCGTTGCTTAACCCACTGCGCCACCAGGGGAGGCCCCTAAAAATATTTTTAATGGAATAATTTACTTCCATTAGTGACAATTTTATTTATTAATTTTTTAATTAATTACTTAAATTTTTTTCTTACATCATTCTCCCACCACCACCATATCACCTGTGAACGATCACCATATCCCTTTGTATTCATCCCTCTCCTGTTTTAGCCTCCTGCCCCCTCCTTTCCTATATGCTTCAGTTCTCTTGTCAGCTTGCTAGTTTTGACTTTATCTCACTTAACCTTTTGTTTGGTTTCTCTGCATTCCACATAGAAGTGAGACCATCCGGTGTTTATCATTTTCCTTCTGTCTAATTTTGGCTAGTATAATCCCTTCCAGCTTCATCCATGAGGCCACAAATGGCATGAGTTTATCTTTTTTGATCACTGAGTAATATTCCATTGTTTAAGTATACCACAACTTTTTGACTCATTCGGCTATATATTTTGGGGCATTTGGGTTGTTTCATATCTGGCTTTTGTAAATAGCGCTACGATAAACAGGAGTGCGGGTTTCCTTTCAAATTAGTGTTTTTGTATCCTTTAGTAGGAGTGGAATCACTGGTAGCTCCATTTTTAGTGTTCTGAGGAAACACCACACTGCTTTCCACAGTAGTTGGACCAGTTTACATTCCCACCAGCAGTGTAGGAGAGTTCCTTTATCTCCACATCTCCAGCATTTGTTATTGATTGATTGACGTGGGCCATTCTTACTGGAGTGGTATCTCATTGTGGTTTTGATTTGTATTTCCCTAATAACTAGCAATGTTGAACATTTTTTCATATGCTTATTGCCCATTTGCTTTTCTTCTTTGGAGAATTGTTTTTTAAGTTTGTTTGCCCATTTTTGACTGGGTTGTTTGCTTTGTTTTTGTCAAGTTGTAAAATTGTATGCAAATATTTTCTCTCATTCAGTAGAATGTCTCTTTATTTTGATTATTCTTTCTTTTGCTGTACAAAACTTTTTGTTTGTAATCCCAGGTGTTTATCTTCTCCTTTGTTGTTTTGCTTCTGGAGAAGAATCCTCAAAGATGAGAAAACTAGCTTATGTTGTTGCCCTATCAGGGTCAGGCAGGTAATGCTTGTCACTTAATCCTCCTGATAAGGTAGCTTTATCCTCATATTTTCTCTAACAGGGGAAGAACTTGAAGGCTCAGAGTGACTATAAAACTTGGCAAGTTACTGAAGGAGACAACACTTGCAGTACTTTTGGGTCCAAATCTTGTATTCCGCATACTGTGTCATACTGACACCATCCTTTCCAGCTATCTCATCTGGTTCCTTGAACTCAGTGACTGTTTCTTATTCATCTTTATGCCTCAGGAGCAGCATGGACCTGCCACATGAGGGGTGTTCAGACAATATTTGGTTCCCCAGAACTAGAGTAATAAGTCTAAGATGCCAGATCCCTTCCCAGTAGCTTCTTATCTCCCCTTTCCTTGTCAACCTTTCTAGATCCTTCCCAGCTCCCCACGCAGGCCCTTATTCCTGCTCCCTCCCTTTCCTCTGGCTGAGCCTTCATTTAGAGTGACCTTCCTTCTCCCACTCCATCTTATCTGGCCTCAGGGTCAAATTTAAATTCAGGCTACTTTCCTTAAGTGTGTTTTCTTTTTAAAACTTGTTATTAGAGTACAGAAGAGTCATAGTAACAGGATGTGGAATATTTCCAATAATTGCATAAGGTTATTCATGAGTAATAACCACAGGAAAGAGTTGCCTACTTTGACCTTTTTAAAATGTATCATTCACTAATCATCTCTGTGCCTATAACTTTGTTATAAAGAAGTAAAGCTTTAAAGGCTAATGTATTTTTAAATTAAAGATCCAAACAATGTAATGTAACAAGGTAATGTTCCCTGCCTGGACCCTTGCTTACACTTTCCAGAGATAGCCACTATTAAAAATTCTGGTATCATTGCAGAAATGTCCTATTCAAATATAAACATGTTTCTTCACATGCTTTTATGTATATAAGTGGGCCTGTGTATATAGACTGATTGTTCCCTTTATTTAACTTCTTTTTGCTTTTTTTTTTTCACATTAATCCCATTACATCATAGGTCTGATTCTCAGCTTTCTAACCTTCAATTCTTTTTTTTCTAATTGAGGTAACATTGAGTTACAATAGTGTATGTGATTCAGAGACATAGGATCACTCTTCATATGCATATCACCACCCCATTCCCACCACCAAGGCACCCATAGTTTCCATCCTAGTCCATTGTGCTTCCTCTCCACTGTGCTTCCTTCGTGTACCCCCAACCACCACCTCAGTTCCACAATCAGATCTCTAGTGTTTGTTACTGGTTTGGTTTTGCCTGACTCTTTGTTTTATTTCTCTATATTCCACATGTAAGTGATACCATCCAGTCTTTGTCTTTCCCCTTCTGACTTATTTTAACATAATCCCCTCCAGTTCTATCAATCTGGGTAGCTGCAGATGACAAGAGTTAATTTTTTAAATAGTATTCCATTGTGTGTATATACCACATCTTTATCTATTCATCTGCAGTTGGGCACTTAGGTTTTTCCATAACTTGGCTATGTAAATAGTGCTGTAATTAAAATAGTAGTGTACATATCCCTCGAAATTAGTGTTTGCAATGTGTGTCTGTTTTCTTTGAAGGATGTAATTCTGGAATCCCAGCAAGCTTGAGGTGGCCCAAAATTTCTGCAACTGCATGGAAGGCTCGGAAATTCTCATGGCGAGGAGACTGGTAGTGGGCTGCCTGGGTGTTACAGAGTTCCTGAAGTAGTCAAAGGAAAAGTGTCAAGCTGGGAAATGACAGCACACGTATTGCTAAAGCTACAATTGTCAGCAATTGGTGGCTACCTCTGGCTTAAAATGCTGAACTGAACAGATTTATTAACCTCTCCATCCAAAGATGCCATTGAAGTGACCACCGAAATGTTCAAAAGAGAATGGATTATGAACTAATCTGAGAGCAGGTAGAGGGAAATTGATGTACTAGACAGATTTTCTTGGGATTGAATTGAAGGCTAGGTCAGCACTACCCATCAGAACAGACAAGGGGTCAAACCTCAGCAGAGCCAAATTTGAGGTGAAGGGATATGGAGAGTTAAGAGTGGGCTGCAGGATAGAACTCAGCCTGATAAAAGGAGGCATTGGTTACTTTATATTGCAGCACAGGAAACTGAAGGTGTTATTGTGGATATTAACTGGTATCTCTGAAGAAGTTCTTTTTGCTTTGCCACATTCAACAGAAATGTGTTGAATGTGTTGCTTGCCTCTTTGCTCCCTGCCCCAGCACTCTAAGTGAAGTCTGCCTGCCCATTGAGATACACAGAGCTTGCAGCCACCAGGGAACCAGGACTCCCCCAAGGGATAGAAAACCTACATCAACTACATATATTTGTAAGCTAGTGTGTCAGTCATAATTCTTAACTGTCATTTTAAATCAACCCATGAGCAGAACTCAAAAGTGTTAGTTGCAGTCATAGAGCAGAAGGTTAGCTCTGAAAACCTTGAAAAGTAAAAAATAAAGGAAAGACAAAAGGCAAAGAGGTGGGAAAACCTCTTTGGAGGAAGCAAAAGCTACAGGGGGGGACTGATGCCCTCCTCTCACAGAATAAGAAGCCAGGAAGTTCCATCTAAAATGGATGGGCCAAATAACAGAGGTTTTGGTGTATGATTTAAAACCATAATGATAGAGCTGAAAAATGGTCAGTTCATGAGCCGCATTTGGCACATGGACCTTTTGTGTTAGGCCAGCAGTATTCTCAAAAAATTTGAGCAGATTTACAAGTGGAAAGTTTATGCATGCAATTCATTTCTGAATGGCTTTTCTCAGAAAATAAGACCAGGCAGCACTTCCACATGCCAGCATTTGGTCAGTGGGTGGCACCCCCCTGTATCTTTTGCAACTTACTCTTGTCCCTCCTCCTCAGCTCCTAGGCATCTCCTGCCACAAGGGCGAATGCTGTTGCCAGTTATGACTGCTTTTTCCTTAACCATGTCTATATCAATAATGGGACAGTAAAAGATGGGCAAGAAGGGTCTCATGACATTTTTTGTTCCCATCCACTTTCTATACGTATATATGCTGCACAGACCTGTTAGCGTTAAGTTTGATCCAATAATAAAGATCCAATAGAAGATATAAAACTAGATATAGGACTGGGGAGAAGAAGCAAAATTCCATGCCATTCCTGATAGGAATTCATTGAGTGCTGTTCAATTCTTACATAAAGATATAGACACAGAGTATATTATCTAGAATTATAGTTATTGATGAGAAGAGTAGAAATATGATTTTTCTGTGGTTTTATTTGGGAAGTAAGGGAAAAGAAACTGTTGCCATTTTAAACCCTCAACTTTACCTTTTGCTTTATATACATTCTTATCATTTGAACTATTTAACAGTAAATGGGAATGATGTCATCCCTAGAAAGCACAATAAAGTTGACGATAAAATGATGTTCATTGAGTTCAAAGTCTAGATTCTGTGTCATAAATGGTCACAGATGAAAGCATAGTTTACATTAAAAAGAACAGAGACAAAATCTGGGCAAGGAAAAATATGTAATATTGTGTCAAAATACATTACAGCAGCCCTGTTAACAAATACAAAAGTGGAAATTAAGATACTTTTAAAGTATTTTTTGTATCTGAAAAACTAACAAAATAAAAGCTCCAAGAGCCCACCTTTGGGGCTGTGAGGAAGCAGGTAGATTCTTCCCTTGCTGGGAATGCTGATGGTTGTGTCTGCCTGCCTGGGATCAGAGACAATAAAACCTTTACAGGCTTTATCAAGAATTCTACTTTGGACACTTTATAGTTTGACTCTTAAGAAGGACAAAGGAGTTGGTATAAAGATATTCAGGGCACTATGTATTTACTTTTGGTAGTTTTCATTTTTTTTTTAAGAAATGTTTTATGGCAGCTTAAATTTCAGGTATGCGTTATTGAAAATCCACATGTGTATAAATTACATTAAGTTATATTTAAAATAACACAAAGGAACTCAGTTGTGCTCAAAAGGAGATCATTGAACAAACATGTCCTTAGGGTAGGTATTGCATAAGATCCTTGTCATTTGTGGGAGTTACAGCCATCGATGGAAATGTGTGTGAAAACTATAAAGTGGAAAGAGGAATGGAGCACAGCCTGATCACCACCCTGTGAATGCATCTATGCCTTCACTGTCTCAAATTAGAAAAAGATCTGGAGCCATGTGAATAGAATTGTTTTTTGTCGTTAAGTCCTTTAAGTGTAGTTTTTAAATTTTGCATTAGTAGTTTACCTATCAGGGATAGCCTGGTGCTATCTAGATACATCTCACTACTAATAAGGTTCTTATTACTTTAACATGCTTCCAATTATCTTGACTGCCTTGAAATGGAAACATTTCAAAGTGAGCAATGCTCTTTTCAAAATGAGCTATGTGAGATGGAGAGGCCAGATTAGAAGCCAGATTCCTGTTCTAACTGTATGCATTAGGTGGCATGAGGGACAACATATAAAATGCTGGGTTTGGCATGAGTGGGGATCTGCATAGGCCTGGGGCCTGGCTTCTTTCTTCACATAGATCGAATTTCTGCAAAACCCAGGATGTTCCCATCACTTATCATATGCAACTTCCAAATTTAAATGAAATTAACCATTAAGATGCTACGTAGTTATGAAATGAACTAAAAAGTATTGCGTTTCCTCTGTAGTCGAGACACTGGGACTACAAAGAAAAAACAAACAAACATGGTCTCCATCTTCAGTGATCGTGTAACCAATGGGTTATTAGTTTTGGGAATGGAAAATTAAAGTTTTCCTCCTCTCCAGAGCCTTTTCCAGCTCTTCCAGGCCATTGTATTCTTTTCTATTGCCACATTCTAGGAGGGTTATAATTTGTATTCTACAATTTAAAATTTAATTAGATTATCAGCATAATATATTGTGGAAAGAATACTAGGCTGGGGGTTTAGTTCTTACAATGTGGCCTTAAAACTTTCTACAATAGTCTCAGATTTCTTCTTTAAGGCCTTTTGTGATCTGAAATTCTCTGAGTAATATTTTGTGGTATGTTCCTTGTTTCACTTTCATTTGGGGGTGCTACATCCATAAATGGAAATGTGTTTGAATAATATAAGTGGAAAGAGAAGTGGAGCATTTTACATGTTTAATTTTTAAAAATCAATGTTAGTTCTAGCTCCTGATAGTTACCCAGTAAAGATTTGTTCAGATTGTGAATTTTCTAATTTTTAACTCTTGCATCATTAAAGTTCTGTTCACTTTTGAGATTTCAAGTGCTTGGATTTGATTCATTCAATTAACATTTATTGAGATTTTACCATAAGCCAGAGACTGTGTTAGTTGCTTGGAACTGGAGTCTTTAAGGAAGATGGCTCACCACTTGTGTGCATTTCATTGTAAGGATTTTTTTTTTTTCATATGGAATGATTTTTTTTTCTCTTTTTTTTAAAATTATATTTAATTGCATTTGACATCGTTTGTTTTCCCCAGTGGGTTCCCACCACCATTTCACCCGTGCGCCGTCACCTCAGTCCCTTGTGCTCTTTACATCTCATCAC
>JAGFMF010012012.1:973797-986847 GCA_019455555.1 Galemys pyrenaicus | reverse complement strand
GGTTGTTTTTGGTTATGATTGCCCATTTCCTTTAGTTTTCTCTGTGTGTTGTTGTTTTTTGTTGTTGTTGTTGTTTCGTTTTCTCCCTTTTTATTTTTTGTTTTAATTGTAGTTTGTTTGTTTTTTCACATTCCTCCTAAAAGTGAGGTCATCCGATATTTTTCTTTTGCCTTCTGACTTGTTTCACTGAGATCTGCAGATCAGGTCGGGAGTTGGACCCTGTGATCTTGACAGTTATTCCCATCTTCAACATTTTTTTTTCTTATTTAGTCCTGACACCTTAGTATCTCTTACATTTAAACATGTTTCATAAAATTGCATCTTACACTGTCCAAGCCCTTTTAGATTTGTTAGAGGCTAGAAAGTACAGGTTATCCCATCTACCATACCTAAGCACTTGGAAAAATATCCCCAGAGGTAAATAGAACAAAGTGTATGTAAATGTACCCTGAGAGCCCACTGACTCCCAGACAACAGTACTTGTAGGGAAAATGAGGTGGAAGAATGAGGCTGGCTTCGCATCACCCTCTTTGAGTTGAATCTTCCCATCCACTCTATGGACATTCCTACAGGGTGACATTCTGCCCCACCCTTGGGTTGGCCTTATCTGCCAAGGCCCCCAGGTGCTCCCCAGTCAGCTTCTTCCAGACTTCCTATACTGCAAGGTTCTTCTTTGAGCACTTCTGCTTGGCCCAAAAGCATGGCATGGCTTCGAATCTTAATTCCTTACCTAGTGTTTTCTGTTGACAATGTGGGGCCTTCCTATGGGCCAGTGCTCTTCCCAACTGCCCTGCCTCTTGGACCTCATCCTTGAGCAGGTTCTGGGCTCTTCTGCTCTGATTTTTGTCTCCTTTCTAGCTGGAGCCTGGACCCAAAGCCTTCAAGAGTGCTACCTAGGCCTTCCCACTTCTACCAGGGAGCCCATCTTGCCATCCTCCTCCGTTATGAATCAGCTGGGGCTTTCTTATCCTCTATACCAACCAGGTCCTTGCATAACATCTTCTTGTCAGCCATCCTTGCACATAAGTAGCGGTTTCCAAGAACCTGTCATGATATCAAGTTTGAACTTACCATGTGTCTTAGGTTTTATGTGGTTGTTTATATTCTATGATGAAAATCTATTGAGAATGATCTCTTACTCGTTTGTTGTTCTCCATGGCATCTAGGTTGTAGCCTTGTCCATGGTAGGGAGCCAGTAAGCCTGGTGGGGCTGCTGGTGACAAAGATGGACTTAAATACATCAGGGTACTATAGTCAACTAGCGATGCTGAAATGCTGTCCTTTGAGATGTCTTTGTTTGGGAGTTTGTTGGCTATTGTAGGGAGCTGGCTTCTGACCCTAGAAGGAGTGCAGGGTCTAGATCCTAGAAGTCTGGCTGCTGGTCACATCCCTAGATCTTTGCCTCTTAACTTGCCCCGACCTCTGGGCTTCAGTTTCCTCATCTGTGAATGAGGAGGTTGGATCTCCTCCTGCTCTAACAGCCCATGATTCCATAAGGATGAAAAGTGAACAAGAATTTAGTAGACATCTAATGGTTTTCTTAGTGTGGCCATGAGTCTGACCCCAGTGCAACATGAAGTGACACATGGGACTTGATTAGTTGGTTTACAGGTTAATTCAGTTCAGCAAACACTAGCCATATGCAGGATGTTTGGTCCAGCTGGGATAAAAAGATGGCACGGGGACAAGAGACAGTCTCTAGATTCAAGGAATTCAGCACCTCAAATGGCTGTGGCTGTGAATCCGTCCTCCACACCCATTCCACATATGCCAGCCTTGAGGGTTGCCATGCTGCCTGGGAAGAGAAGCAAGTTCTGACCCACATGTCAGACCTGATTGTCCTTCAAGTTAAATCCCTGTCCGGACCACTGCTCAAGCTGCTCTGAGATGAAAGGGAGCAGTGACTAGATCAACCGTGTCCTTGCAGGGCGGGCTGAGTGGCCGTGAGGATGGGAAGTGACATGCTGAGTCCCAGGGCAGCTCCTCTGAGAGATGCAAGTCAGGAGACTGCAGCAAGATGAGGCAGGCTGAGGCTGGAGCAGCGGGCCTGTGCTGCAGTTGAGATGGCAGGCGCAGGCCTGGGAAGGAGGCTGTCTGCGAAGTGTGGAGACTTGGCGCACCCACTCCCAAGCCCTGGGAAGCCCGACAGGGGAGTGAAAAATGAGCCTGGAAGAGTTGGAGCAGGAAGGCAAGGACTAGCAAATCAAATCTGGATCCTGATTTAAAAGGCATTAGGGTGCTCGCTTCGGCAGCACATATACTAAAATTGGAACGATACAGAGAAGATTAGCATGGCCCCTGCGCAAGGATGACACGCAAATTCGTGAAGCGTTCCATATTTAAAAAAAAAAATTTAAAAAATAAAAGGCATTAGGCTGAGGGAGTCAAGCACCTGAACATACTTTCCACAGCCTGTCATGCTGGGCATGCACCACCCACAAGCAGTGAGGAGTTGTGGCCACGGAGGCTGGTTCCCAGGCCAGGTAGTCAGGGCCATTCACCCCATTGTCTGCCATACTCTGTTGGGCTGGAGGATGGAGAGCCTGCTGTAGTTCATTCCAGAGAGGAGGGGGAGAGGCTGGTTTGGGGAAGTGGCAAACATAAAGACCTCATAACCTTCAAACAATATGAGTGCCACACTCATCTAACAAACCTGGGCCTTGATTTATAACTCACCTGGGCAAAGCTCTTTTCCAATAAAATCAGATCAACAGCATTCCACATCCCTCATTTTTAGCAATCTAAGCATCACTAGTTGGAATTTGGGATCAAATCTGGATGTCTAGGTGCCGGAGTCAATGTGGGGGGCATCAGAATATGCTGAGCACCCCCCAAACAGGCTCTTATTTAACCCCTAAAGTGAGACTGTTGACCGTGAGAGACTAATGCCGAGTTCACCGCTGCGGTTCCAGCCGCACCTGAGAGCAGACGGGAGTAGCTGAGACAGCGGGGGAGGAGGCAGCCAGAGCTGCATTTCAGGGGTGAAGGGCAGGACAAGCTTGTGTCAGGTGAAGGCGCTCTCCGAGGAACTGCTCGAGCTCGTGGCTGGCTCACAGACTCTGTGTCTGCTGTGAGATGTGTGTCTGCGGGTAGATGTACCGTGTGCATGTAAAGGTAAGGTTTTTAGCTCCTGAACCAATCTTCACCTCCTTAGGAGTGATGCTGCCCCCTATTGATTCAATTTTATGATGCTTAGATTTGAAAAAATGCTCCATTTTAAAATGGAGGAGCTTAGAGTTCTTTACTGGGGTGGAGGTGAGAGGTCAGACAAGAGCTAAGGGAAGATGTGGGGCAGAGATAAAAAATAAAAGAATAGGGTGCACAATGGGGGTGGTGCACTCTCGGTGGTTGAAATGCCTACAGATTTGACTACAGGCTTCCTAAAATTCACCATCAGTCACGGAACAATTTTGTCATCAAAAGGAAGTCCGTTTGCTTAGGTGCCATCAGACACATGACCAGCAGGGGCTGTCCACATGGCTAGTACATGAGGAGATGTACATGTGTCCAGTGTGTAAGAGGAGGAGCTCGTAGATGTTAAGGTGGTAAGAGATGCTATTTGGGCAGAAGAGTGGAGGGCCCTGGCTCCTGCTGTTCTCTGCTCTGTGATTCCTCCTCCCAGAACTGGCATTGCCACCTTCTTTGTTCCTAACCTGCTCAGGTCCCTGCCCATTGCAGTTCATCTCCCTGTGATACAGAGATCTCTCCAGTCTACATTTACTCATGCTCCCTGAATGGCTCAGTGCCCCAGCCAGGTGACAGTGTGATCTTTCCAAAGCTTTAGGGGTGAAAGAGGGTGCCAAGGAGGAAGTAACAGAATGGCAGCCATGGCAGAGTGAGGCTAAAAGCCTTTGGGAGGCCTGGTTCATTGCGGCGTCTTCAGGAGCATTGGCCAGCTCTGTGCTTGTCATCATGGGCTTGCTGAAGCTTGAATGATCATAAATTAGGCACCAAAGACCTCTGCGCAGTGGGGTGGTAGGAGAGTAGAAAGAGCACAGTCTTTGTAGCCAGGAGATTTGGGTTTGAAGCTCCATAGCTGAGCTGGAATGAGAATTGCTATCTGTAAGATGGGGATGCTACTACTCATATTATGGCATCATTTCAATGAAGTAGCTTTGCTATATGTGTAATATAGTAAGTGCTTAGTAACTTTCAGTGAGAATTAAAATTATTCATGTTGTCTTGCATCCTGTTTTTTTCACCTAACGTGATATTTTTCAAATTTCTGTGGACATAATTACAATGGTTACTGTAGGGTTAGAGAAATCAGTTCTTTCCACCCTCCCACCACTGTGATGATGGACACCTGCGGTGCTGCGAGCATTCCAGGGTGGGCATGTGCAAGTGGGCGTGCCTGAGTTGGACACGGGCATAAATGGGCGGCGTCATGAGGACGCCAGGACCAACAGTATTGACCAACGCGAGCAGCAGCAGCAGCGGGAGAACAGAAAACCAGCATAGCAGCTAAGAGGGTGAGATGCGCCGAGGACTGGGAGGCCTGCCAGTCCCCTGGCCCCCCGGCACCCATGCCTGCCATGTACCTGATGCCACCTCTGATGTAGCGATCAATAAAAGCATGAAAAGCAACCAAGAGTTCCAAGACTCCTTTCCTTTACCCCCGTCTGCTAAGAACCATCCCGAACCTTGCTCCTTTGCCCCCCTTCCTGCCGATACAGTTACTCTTCCTTTGAATTTGAGATACTACCATTTATTGAGTCATCCCGTCATCGGCAGTTATTTAAGTGGTTTCCAATATTTCCTTTTATAAATTAAATTCTAATGGGCATCTTTATACATGAAGCTATCAATTCCATATTTAAGATTGTTTACTGTGGGTTGATTAGTTTGTGGTAGAGGGGATTACGGAGACAAATACTTCGGGCATTTTTAAGCTCTAGTGCTTTCCAACAAGTCCAGTCTTCCCTCTCAGTGCTCTCAGTAAAGGATGAGACATAGCGCCAGTTTTCATGGCCCGTCTGCTCCCTAGTCTGTGAGATACAAATTCAGCTTATTAGTTTGGAGCACTTTCCACCAGCTTCTTCCTGCCTTAGCTCACAGTCTAGTTCTTCTCTGAGTTTTCTAAGCTGCTCTCTATGCTGGAATCCTCACTAGACTCCAGCCTTGCGCTCCCCACCAGCTTAACTCCAGCACCCCATTCCTGGTTCTGGAGTCAGACTCAGCCTGACCTAGAGATGGGAATGATCTCAGAGTTTCAAGCTCAGAGATTCCTCCAGCCACACAAGATCCAGTCTTGAACTATAATTTGTTCTTTTTCTCTTTTCTTCTCCATGCCCACCTAAACATTAATTTTAACCTCCCCATCTGAAGCATATCCTTATTCAGTATATTTGTCATTCCATCTTCATTGAGTCCTAGAGGAAGAGCCTTTAGGGTTGGACACTACTTTCCCCAGTAATGAGAGGGTTTCCTAAGACAGGGACCTCCTATTGTTCTCACCCCACCATCAGTGTGCAGCAGCTACTGGGGTAGGTCCTGTGAGATGGGAAACACTGAAGATTCTGTTATGCTCATTAAGCATCGATGCAGCTGATTGATGCAACTTTATTGCTCTTGATGTTATCTGACTTCCCTGAAAGATTATCATGGAAAAAGCATGAATCTGGGGAGCTTGTACATATTACTTACCTTCTTTGACCCTATTTTTCTTACCTGTCAAATTAGCGTAGTATGTGTATACACTTTCATTTAACTTACATGTGATTGTAAGTTACATATTGATTCTGCTTTTCTCCACCTCCCATATGAGAGCAGATGTTCCCTGAGTGGAGACAGGTTTAATCATCTTTACATCTCCTACAGACGTTCTAGCACAGTACCTGAGTGAAGGGTCAGAGAAAAGGTATCAGGTTTTTCTGCCCCCCCCCACTGGTGTGATGACGGACACCTGAGGTCCTGCACACATGCCTAAATGGGCATGTGCAAGTGGGTGCACCTGGGTTTAGACATGGGCTTGTAAGGGTGGCGTCAGGAGGACACCAGCAGAACAAGAGCAGCAGAGCAGGGGAGAGGCAGAGGCAGAGAATAGAAGAACAAGAGAAGAGACAGCAAAGCAGCTGAGAGAGTGAGATGTGCCGGGGGCTAAGAAGCCTGCCAGCCTCCTGCCCCCCTGAAACCCCTGCTTGCAGTGTACCTGGCCACCTCTGATAATAAAAGCGTAAAAGCCACCGAAGGCTCCAGGACTCTTCCTTTACCCTGTCTTCTCAGAATCATCGAGAACTTTCTCTGTGCCCCTTCCTGACACCACACTGAGAAAGGCGCTCAATAAGCTTTCATCATGTAAGTGAATGAACAACACTAGTGAATAAGACCCAATGCTCTTTGATCAGAGTATAAAATACTATAAAATATGCATCAAAAACACTCAAAAGTCCTCATGTAGAAGATAGAATCCATCCTAGGTTATTCTAGGAGCCATTAATTTATTCAATTATGAAATAAGGATGTGCTTATTTGTGCTCTCAGGAGTATTTCCAGGGAAGGGAAGGGGTTAACTGGTGGACTATCTTGCCAAAAGACTAGGTAGTCTTGGAAGAGCTTTTTGCTATCTGGAACCTTCTGGTCCATGGTTTTATCTGTCCTAAGAGACTGTTGTGACAAGAACATGAATTTGGGGAGCTTATGCAAATTACTTAACTTTTTTTGCTTTATTTTTCTTATCTGTAAAATTAGCAGAGTAATACTAACCTTCAGAGTTAACAGGAGGGTTAAATGAAATGATGTGTATATAGTGTGGCGCATGTATAGACAAGCTGAATGTCTACACCCATCCTGGTGTAGCAGGGGTGTGGAAGGGTGGTAATGGCCCGGGGAGGTCTAGTCCACGCTGTGGTCTCCACTTGACCCTGTAAGAGTGTTGTAACTCCAGCTGACCTGCTTGTGGGTTGCTTAGGAGAGGACCTGAAAAGTGACAGGGGAAAGGTTTCATGCGCAGCTCATGAGTTAAGAGAATATTACTTAATTGTGGGTTTGATGGAAAACATTATGTGAGGTTGGTTCAGATCTTTCCAGAGGTCTGCCAGCAACCTCAGAAGTGGAGCCTTATTGAAAACAGCTGGCGAGGAGGTTGGCGCCCAGCCTCTCCCTGCTTTCCATGCCCCAAAGCTGTCTCACTCAGTGGACCCAGGACTCTGCCAAAGCCCTGGCAGCCTCCCCTGGGGCCAAGCGGTGGCTCTGCCCAGCTCCAGACTCCAACTCGAAGTTAAACCTGAAAGAGGAATTTGCCAGGACTGCTGATGGCATTTCTCTCAGGGTTTGTCATTAACCATGACTTGAGTCTTTGCAGGATGAGTTAACCAGTGCGAGGTCTTCTGGTGGGGGTGTGGGCAGCCCGCTGGGCCTGTGATAGATGGACTCCATTGTCCTTTGAAGTCCTCTCAGCAGTCCTGCTGGGCACAACCTAGGGGATGAGGACACTGTTCAAAGCTCCCATTCAGAAGCTCCCCCTCTCTGCTACAAAAGGCCCTCCATGGAGTCGGCTGCCAGGTCTGCTGCAGCTGAAGCCCATTTGGTCTTATTCCAGTTGGTCACTAGCCATGCCGATTTCAGCTGAATTTTCTTAATGACAAGTATGGACTGCCATTCTCTCAGTCTTCCTTTCTGAGGGAGTATTTAGACAGAACTATTCTGTTTTAACTTACTTTCATAAAATATGTACTCTAAGCAAATGTGTACATTTTTTAACTTCAGCAAGTTCTGTTTTTAAATTTTTTTCTCTTCATAAAAGTAAAATATATTCATTGTGAAAAAAATGGAAATGTAGGAAAAACAATCCCACCATTCAGAGCTGTTTATATTTTTATAGATTTCTAATTTCTTTTTCTTTTATAATAAGGAGGAAGTGTATGGTTACTAACTAGCATGTTATACATATTAAATAACTAGTTTTGTAAGTTGCCCTTTTAATATTTAGTGAACATTTTCTCATGATTTTTATTTTGAATAGTTGCATGGTATTTTATTGTTGTACCATAGTTACCTTAAGTAGATTATATATTGAACATTTGGATTTCTAACATTTGATCTTTTAAATAACTTGAACATATCCATCATAATGGACATCTTTGGTAATTCTTAAGACAGATACTAGCCTTGGTAACTATACCAAATTGGTAAGATAGCCTCATAAGATCAGCATTACTACTATGCTGATTTTTATAGGTAATAAAAATGAATTCAAATTATTACTGTCACATCAGAAATGCTTAAGAATTTCATTTTCCCCATACTCTATTTATAAACACTAGTTATCACTTCTTAAATTAACAAACTTAATGGAATATGTCACATTTTATTTTATATATGCTTTATATATGCTTGATTAAGTTGAACATTTTTGTGTGTTTGGTTGACTCATAAACTTCTTATGCGTACCTTTTACTTTTTTATTTATGTGCTTTTTATTCATACACATGTTTTATATATTAAGACCATCCATCTTTGTTTTCTGTATGTGATTTGAACATTTTTAGCTTGTTTACCTTTTAATTTTTGTCATAATTTTACTTTAGAACAAAAATTTAAATTTAATTGGTCACATATTTTTTATAACTTTTACCATTGGAATCTCTTGGAATCTCAAGGGTCATCCTTGGAACTTTTAATGTTATATCTGCATTTCTTATATATATATTCTCTATATACTATATAGATACTATATATATACTCTATATATTTTATATATACATATATATACTTTTAACACTAATCAGAATGGATGTTTTGTGTATAATGTGAGGTAGGAATTCTAAATATGATTTTTTTCCCAAATTATCTATACTTAGTAATTTATTCCTCCCCATTCACTTGAAGCTATCTTTATCATATACTAAAGTCTCATGTATAGAGTCTGTTTTACAATTTGATTTTCTGGATTGTTTAATTAGTCAATATATACATATTTTTGTATAAGAATAAAAATGTTTTAATTATTGCAGTTTATTAAGCATTCTGTATCTAAAGTATAATCCCACTGATTACTTTAAATCCAGAAACAAAGTATTACTCTTTATTTAATCTTTTCACGTTTAGAAAGCTTTGAAACTTTTATCATATAGCATCTTTGTCTTTGTAATCTTATATATATTCTTACATGAAGTACATTCTGATTATATTCTAAACTAAATGAGTAGTTTAGAACTGGGTAAAGCCAATCTCAGTGGTATATGTTTATATAACCTTTAATGATTTTTTTATTAGACAAGACAGTAAAAATTAATGAACCAAGCATTCAAATCACAAAATCAAAGAATAGAACAAATTGAAAGAAAGTAGAAAGCAAGATATTTACATAAAAGCACAAATGATTTCACTACAAAATAGAAAATTGGTATTAATCAATTTTAAGACTAGTCTTAGAAATAGGTAATAGGAAAACCCAACAGGGCCAATCAAGGAAAAAATGTGCATAAAATTTAGAAATGGGACTTTAACCACTGAGTGGATTTGAAAAAAAAATTTCATGTTCAACACTGTTAATATATCTGAAAATCTTGCAAGAAAAAGATTTTTTTCTGGGAAAATAAGAACTGTCAAAATTGACTAGAAGAAATTAAAAGCCAAAAACATTAGTGGAAGAAGCTGGAAAGATTGAAGCAATATGTCTCCCAAAATGTACTGGATCCAGATAGTTTTGTGGGTGAGTTCATTAAGCCCTTCAACGAACAAATCACTCCAAGCTCTGCAGTTATAGCGGGAATGTTACTTATAGTGTAAATGGAATATTTACAAACATTAACTTCTATCAATATTAAATTCTTAGAAATCTGGGATTTGGGTTGGAAGGCATCTTACAGGGCAAGAAGACTTCCCTTGACGATATTCCAGCCCTTTCATTGTTCAGACATTGTTATCCTTCCTCATATAGAACCTAAGTCTGCCTCCCTAGATTCTGGGCCTCTTTCTCTCTGTTTCGTCTTCTGGAGCTACACATAGTCTTTCATACAAGAGCTCTTCATATGTTTGAAGATACAAATGCCCTCCTTTTAGTGTGCTTTATTCCAGCAGAATAGACCTACCTTTCTCAACTAGTCCTTCTGTTCCTTCAATAAACATCTATTAAGCACCCGCAAGGTGCCAAGTGGGCAGTAGGCTCTGTCATCACCTCACAGGTCCTGAGTCCCTTCCTCAGTGTGCTCTCATGTGTGGTGCTCGGACCTGGGGTCAGGCTGCTGCTGGTGCTCAGGCAGCCTGGGACTTCCCTCTTCTTGTTTGAGCAACACTTATTACTACAGCTTGAGATCCCGTGATGGTTAGAAGTCTCTTGTCCAGCAGCCTTTACACTGGTTGGAATTGCCTCCAACCCTCATTGTGCTGTTTTTAGGACCTTCACAAGACTTGTTCTCTCCTAAATTTCTTTCCATTCTGGCCTTTGTTCTCTTAGAATGCTCACTCTTAGCCAAAATGTTATGCCCCCAGTATCAGATGCCAACTTTAATTCTCATGAGCAACCTTGCAGCCCTCATTCTTAGACAGTTGATCTTGGAACTGCAAGTGTCCACTTAGACTTTCTCGTCAACGGATGACATAAGCTATGTAGTGCAGGCCTGTAAATGTATTTGTTCTTCCTTATGAATTGCTTAATAACATTGTCTTTTCTGTAATTTACCTTATTTTCAGAATGCAGTATGTGGAACATAAAGATAGTATGTAAATCAGCTATTTATGTTATCAGTAAGGCTTCTGGTCAATCTCAGGCTATTAGCTAAGTTCTGGGGGAATCAAAAGTTATCTGCAGATTTTTATTGTCTGGCTGGTTGTCCTTACCCCCTCGTTCAAGGATCAACTCTATTTAATGAAAATATTGATACAAATGAGAAATATGGAGTCCTCAGATCTATCAGAATGACTGTGTCATTAATTTCAACTACTTACTGTACCAAACTTATGTTGGTGATTCACAGGATGCCAGGTCATTAGGGTTCTTTCCACAAGCAGTTACAATTAAGTGCTATGAATCAGACTAGAGGAACCCTGTGTACAGATGAATTGTCAATTTTGATAAGACCCACTGCAGAAAGAACACAGCCATAAAAGCATAACAGTGTGCCTTAGTATAGCAGATTGAAAAAGGTGGCTCTGAAATGACAGAGCTGGGACATAAAGATTGGAGAAGAGAGACATCAGCCCACAATCCACTCGGTGGTAGATATAAGCAGCCACGGTGGATATGGAGAGAACGTCACAAAAACGAAATGTCTAGTTCCCCTCCTTGAGTAACTCACAGTCTTATAGGGAGTTGAGCCAAATCTGCCTGAAATAAACAAAAGCATAACCTGTGTTAGTGCTATAAGTGTTGTCACTGCCGATTGTTGCAAGCTATTCTGATTTAAAATATTCTCGTTTTTTCCAGTAAAGTCATCCAAATAGCCTTGGCGTTCTAATATTTTGATGTTGAAACTTTTACAGCACCAGCTCCTTCTTGCACCTGGAGGCTGCCCATAAATCTCTTTTGAGATAACATGTCCTGATTTTTTCTTAAAGGAAAATATGGCCACTATGCTTGCTCTAGGGTGGAAAGAAATGTAAAAGGTGATGTAATTATGATTAGTTGCCCCAGATTTTCTGGGACAGGCCTGATTTTAAACAGTTTGCACGATGAGCAGATAAATATCTGCTAGTTTTTAAAATGTGGTCACTTTAGATGAGAGTGTAAACACTGAAAGTTGGGAGGTGGGAGAGGTCAGAGGGCGATGGATAGTTTCAGAGACACGCTACGAGGGGTGAGTAGACCTGCAAGAGAGGCAGAGAGAGGAAGTGTATAGTTTTCTGAATTGCTCCCCTTTCTAGGGTTTCGATCTTATTCACCTCACAGTGTATGGTGAGTGTTCTTATAAGGGACACATCCTGTAGAAAAAGAGAAGTAGAATGAAGTTATTGCTTTTGCAGCAGGAAGATAAGTGAGCGTTGGTTGTGTCTGCATTTAGCATGGTTTTAGGATCTTGTTTTCAGTTTTGTAAGAAAACCCGACCTACTTGGAGGTGGAGCTCTGTCCCCAGTACTGTCTGCAGGTTTACTTACAGAACTCTCTGGTCTTGTGACTAGGGGCCTGGAGCAGCAGAATCCTGAGCCCTGACTGGGGTTGGGGTCTTTGCCTTAGACAAAGCTTGAGTGAATCATATGGCCAGGGTTCCCTGAGTTCATGCATAGGTCTTCCCTTCAGGTTACCCAGCTGAGCAAGAGCTGAGATTCTGCTCTGCCACAGCCTGCATCCGGGGCTTGTACTTGCACTTTGCTGGTGACCCTTTCAGCGGGAACAATCAGTGCAGAAGAGACTGGGTGCTCAGGCAGCACTGGTTTTTTCCACTTTTCCCTGTCCAGCAAAAAAGGAAGGGGATAAATGCCTATTTGGCAAGTGGGTTCCAAGCTCTGGACCCAGCTGTGAGGTTCTTAAAGCAAAAAACATCTTTGGAGGAAACTCTGCTTTCAGGCTTGTATCCTGTGACTGAAGTAAGGGGCTGTAGGGCCTGGCACGCCCGTTCCTCTGGAGCTGTACGTCCTCCTGACTGCCCTCAACTGCTGAGGCAATCCCCAACCTCCTCAGGCTGTGGCACCCACCTGCATTGGTGAAGTGGCTGCCCTGGATGGCTGTACTGAGAGGCAGCCAGTGTTATTGGGGTTCCCAGAGCAGAGGCTCCCTAGAAGGTGTGTGGTGGTGGAAGGAGTCTCAGCTTTTCTAGGTTCACGTGGACTCTAGGAATATGTGAGGGCTATAGATCCTTCTAGTAGCCGACCTGACACTGAACTCCTTTTAACAGCACAGAGTATGATCCAGGCCATTTCTCAGGAGCCTGCAGGGCCTCTCTCTCTAGCCTGCTCCCCTGAAGACAGTATACGGGCACCCTTCCTGCCTCCATTTCTTGACATGCCTTGGGACCACCCTCCAGCCCCCGCCCTTCTACCTCACCCATCTCACCTCCCCTCACCACCCCATTCTTTTTTTTTTAATAAAATATTTTAAAATTTACATATACTTGCCATTAATTGTAATCCCCATGTATTCCCCATCACCATCTCACCAGTGCACCATCACCT
>JAGFMF010012012.1:960391-973438 GCA_019455555.1 Galemys pyrenaicus | reverse complement strand
TATATGTACCACAGCTTCCCGATCCACTCATCTGTTTTTGGGCATTTAGGTTGTTTCCAGGTCTTACCTATTGTAAAGAGTGCTGCTATAAACATAGGACCACCCCATTCTTACTTTGTTCCCAGTCCTCAGACCTGGTAGTTATGGTCATCGACTTGCTCCACTCAGTAAAGACCTTTCTTAGGGTGATACTGGCATCTGCCAGTACATCCACTCATTCTTACCAGCTGCTTGGGCTGCACCTGGGATTCCCTGAGCTGGGTGGTCTGAGCAGCTACCCACACTGAGGCTGAGCCAGCTCTGCCTTCAGGCTCCTCAACCCGGGTTAGCAACGAGAGTGCCCCTTACATAATTTCTTAATCCTCTGAGACTAGAAAAGGAGAGCAGGTGCCCAGGCTTTTTGCAGACTACCCATTTGCCTTCCTCCTTTGATTGTATTCTAGGAGGTGGGGAGAGGGCTATTTGGGCTGCAAAGTGTGAAAGACAAGAAGTCTCTGAACAAACCAACCCCCCCCACCACCACCCCCTGCCCAGCTTCTTTTAAGCATTTTGAAAAGTGAGTAGGTCCTGGATGCTCCTTCACCAGCAGGGAGTTGGTCAGTAGAACAGCCTCCTCTGCCCCTGAGCACCCGGCTTTGGGAGTGGGGAGGCAGCTGAGTCTTCTAGCCAGAGGCTGCAGCTACCATTTCTGGATCTGGCCTCTCCTGGGGATGGAGCTCCACAGTGCCAGCTCAGCTGGGCCCCAGCTTCCATGGATTCCTGAGGATCACATAGTTGAAAGGGACATTGGCAGGAGCAGGGGAAAGGAAAGTTTGAGTTTTGTTTTTTGCAAAATAGCTGGGCAGCTTTTCCCTCCATTTTTCCAGATGCTTCTTCAGAAGAGAAATTTCAATTGCTTGGACTAATCTGCTTTAAATGTATGTTTTGAACTAGGTCTCAAATCCATTTGGCATTCTCCTGCCCCTAACATACCACCAATAAACACTCAGAGAAGCACCACACACATATGCTTGTTCACAATGGGACCTTATTTGAGGGTCACTGACATTTGTTTCTTCTCTCTTTCATGTGTCCCGTGGGGGCTGGTCCTAAAACTTCTGACCAGTAATTTGTGGGAGAACCGCACTGCCTGGAACTAAATGGCAGGAGTAATTAATCAGGCAGATGTGTCTGAGGTTACTCTGGTCACATTGGGATTGTCTGGAGAAAAGCAAAGGGGGCCCCAGGGCTCCTCCCAAGATACATTTGCCCAGTCCTGATCTAGAATCCTCCAGGTTGTCTAGTGACCTCCCCGTGCACATACATCCCACCCCTGGGTCCCTGAGGGGCTGCTGTAAAATTGGCAGAGATATTGGGAACTACCCCTTCTCCAGTCAAACTGGAAAGGCTGGTTCCTATAAACGCCCAGCTCTCTGTCACTCTCTACTTGGCCCCCTCAAGGCAGAGTGCTATATAGGGAGGTGGCCCCGGGGTTCCTGCTCTCCCCACCTAGCCCACAGGACTCTTCCCCACCCGCCTCAGTTCCAAGTCTTCTGCAGGCTTCTCTTCTATGGCACTAGCCAGCATACAGCCTTGTGCACCCCTGCCATCCAGCACCTAGGGAGAGCCACTCCCAAGTGGAGCACCTGCTGTCTTCGTCTTCGCTCTTATTTCCTGGCCTAGAGAAGGCCAGTGTGTCAGGAGTATAATGGGCAGGGGGAGAAAAATAGGCAGAGTCCACATCACCCAGGGTTTGTGAGCCACCTAATTAGATTTTATTCTTAGAACAATGAGAGACCATTGGAAAATTTTTTAATAGAGAAGTGTTTGGTCTGATTTATGTTTTTCATACTTTCATTTCTTGAATTTAACACGACATAAAATAATTGTGCTAAAGGTGGTGTGGTGTTTGCCAAAGGTATAAACAAACAAAATAAAGTTCAGTAGGTCCCCATATAAAAGACTCACTGATTTTCTTTCATTGAGCATAAAATTGACCACTTGAACCATTTTTTAAGTTTACAGTTTAAGGGATTAAGTACATTGTTTTGCAGCTATCACCACCATCCATTTCCAAACATTTTCTTTTTTTAAAGATTTATTTTTATTTATACATATAAGAGCTGGGGTACAGGCTAGAGTCCAGAGCAATGAGAGGATTCACCAGAGACAGAGTGGGGAGCAGAACAGGCAGATGGACTGAAACACACTGCTGAGGGCAGCAGCAGGCAAGTCAGGAGAGGTCTACCTCGCCATGTGGGTCCCCTCCTTGGCTGGCGGCAGGGATCGAACTCATGCTGCAGTGGCTGTGGTCCGCCTCATTGTGTGTTGCTTAACCCACTGCGCCACCAGGGAGGCCCCATTTCCAAACATTTTCATCTTACAGAATTAAAACTCTTTTAAACAATACTTGTAACCAATAACTCCCCCATTTCCTTCTTCTCTCCAGGCCCTGCCAACAACCATTCCACTTTCTGTCTCTATAAACTTGAATATTCTGGGTACCTCATTCATATAAATACAGTTATATAGTATTTATCTTTTTATGTCCATCTTATTTCACACAGCATGATGTCTTTAAGGTTCATTCATGTTGAAACATGTGTCAGGGTTTCTCTTCTTTTTAGGGCAGAGTAATATTTCATTGTTTTTGTGTCACTTTTTTAAACCCATTCATCTATTAATGAATACTTAGGTTACTACTCCATTCTGGCTATTGTGTATAATGCTGCTGTGAGCACAGTCCGGATGGGTTAATTATCTAATGTGTTTGACTATTATTGAGGAGAATTTTGTCATTCTCTTACAAAGCTGGGGTTCTTAAAAACAAGGCAAACTAAAAGTGTGATAGTTACTAACTCCAGAAAAACTGAAAAGTTCAAGGAATTTAATTGTAATGAACTCTGTAGCTGAGCAGAGTTAAAATGAGTCAAAGGCTATATAGAAAACATAACAAAAATGGTGATATAATTATTGGAGTATAGGGGACGGGTTTGTGTGGGGGCAGAGTTGAGAGATAAAAGCTCACCTTCTATAAAGAGAAGTTAGGAAGTAATGTCTAACATTATAAAAGGATAAATTAGAAGTTATATAAATCTGTTGTTTGGAGATATGGACGAAAATACTAGAAGAAATGGCTGAAAGAGTTAAAGATCATTGTTTCAAGGAAGTGTCTATTAGGGTGTGAGCCATGACCCACTTCTTGTTTGTACCTATCAATGTTTTGACCATGCACGTGTATTATTTTGGTGAGACAAAAACATTTTAAGAAAGCATGTTTGAGTGTGTTTTCAGCCTGATGAGCAGATGCTGACTGCACAGGAGCAACTTTTGATTCCTTCTCTGGGATGATTCTCTGTGTAGATCGGGGTAGGGGTGCCTTTGGGCTGCTCTCTGCCGCACGTGGCAGGTATTTTCCAGCAGTGTCAGAGATGCATTCCTGGCATGATGGTGCAGGCAGCATGAAGGTCCTGCTGCCAAAGCCCTGCCTGCTCACCTCGCCTCACACCCATCACCTGGGAGCCCTGGGGGAGCCCGAGCAGAACGCACACTTCCTGTGGAGCAGATGTGGAGTCAGAGGGACAGCCGATGGAGGCCAGAAGTTGGAAATGAAGCCAAGTTTCTTGGGTTGTTGGCACCACACTTTGCTCTTACCTCTGCTTTTAAACACAGTCTCCTCACGATCTCAGGATAGGACCTTGCCAGCACAACCATGGCTGGTTTCAGTGTCTTGTGGCATCTGGACTCGGCTGTTGGAGCGGTTTGGATGCATTGCCAAGTGGTTTCTCTTATTTGGGGAGTAACCCTCTGCTCCCTCCCTTCTGCCAGTGAAGCGGGCCTTTCATTCTCTCTCCAGGTCCAGCCATGGCTGTCTAGAAACTCTAGATTTATTACCCCAGATTTAGTTCCTGACAGTCACCAATGCCCTTCAAATTCCAGGGCTGCATTAGTCAGTGAAGCAGAAATTAAGAGGATGGTCTCTGTTTCAATGGTGCATGTGGTATTACAGGGTGGAATGATGATGCAGTAAAATGGGAGACTGGACATCTGTTTTAAAATGTGCTTTGATGTTATATAAAAGCAATATCACTTTTCAAATGGGGTTTACCTTTTTCAATAAAAATAACATTCCAGTTCATTTAAAGTTGAAAATGTTCTAAATCAAATATTAAGGTTTTTTGTTTAATCTAATTAAGCATGTGAAACTGTATTTAAAAAAAGGGAAGGGAGTGAAGCGGTCTATGGGAATTTGAGATGTATAATTTAGGTCCCAACAAATCCAGAAGTTCACAAGTATTGATATTCCTTTGGGCAAAAACAGTTTCACTCACACGGTTAACGAAGCTGGGAACTGAATGGATGGATTCTAGGGAACCATGTTATAAAGAATTAGTAACTTTGAAGAACAGAAAGACCTAATTTTTTTATTTTTTAACATTTTGGAAGGACAGATCTATTAGGAAAAGGAGAAAAGAAAAGAGACACCAGCATGGGTACAGATAGCCAGCCTTGGGAGAGCTGCATTTTTCAGAAGATTGAACCTTTATAAAGTGTATGTGCCATCTCAGTTGGTCATAAACTTTCCTGTGGAAATGGATACTGGTGTCGTCCCATCTCACAGTTGTGTAAAGCAAGGGCTGGATAACTGGAAGCTGGTTGCTGCTGCAGTCAGCAATCGCGCTAGGTCTGTCATATGCATCCCGTCCTGGAGTAGTCAGGACTTGTGTTTGTAAGTGACAGAAATCAACTCTAGCTGGGTTAAACAGAAAAGCTGTATTGTCCCATTGAACTGGGTAGATTTGGAGTCTGGCCTGTCTCTGTCAGGTGGTGTCTCCACTTCTTCTTATTGTCACATAAGACATCTCTTATGTGATGTCTTACTCTGCCTGTTGGGTGGCAGTAAAATAGGGAGGGATGGGAGAGGAGGGCTTCATTCAACTTCTGGCTTAGATTTTCCTAGTTTCTTTAGATCTCTGTGAAAAGAGGCAGCTTTGGGCTTTTATTTTAATTTAAAGTCAGAGGGAAGAGCTCTAATTATCCAGCTTGGACCATATGCCCATTGGGGGGTGCTTAAGCACTGTAGCCAGGAAAGAGGCAACTGAATGATGGTGTCTCCATCAGACTCACCTGTGCCAGGTAGAGGGGTAGGAACAGTTCCGCCAAGGAGGGACTTACCTTGCAAAAGGTGAACAGGAGATTCTGAGAAAATTAAAGTGAAAACAAGGCACCTATTTCTTATTAATATCTTAACATGTCTGAGACTCTATCTCAACTTGGCTTCAGAAACTGGACAGTGAGCTCCTAGACCCACCTCACCAGCTGGAAATGCCGAGTCCCTGGAAGCCCGTCATGAGAGGGAGTAAAGGCAGAAGCCCAAGACTGTGTGTGGAGGGTTCCATCTGAGGCAGGACCCCACAGCCATCCCAGAGGGACTCAGAGCCCAAACAGAAAGACACTTGTTTTTACTTGAAAACTACAAATCTGGAAGAATTAGGAAAGCATCAATGTGACAAGTACTCTTAGAATTGTCTCTGTTGGATTGCTTCAAAGAGTTTCAGATACCTGTATCATCAAGAGGGAATCAAAAAGTTGCATGTGTCAATAAGTTTGATGCAGATGAAAGAAAATAGCTATTTTTGGGGAAAGATTCAAAAGGGCCTGAGGTATAACCCCAGGCTGCCAAGCTCTAACCTGCCTTGTGTTCTCAGTGAGTAAAGCAAGAAGTTCTTAGACATGCAGATGTAGGGTGTGGGGGTGTTTGAGTCTTGAGCCATGAGAAAAGAAAACCTACCATAGAAAGTGAGAGTGACCCATCAGAGCACAGAGAAGTTCAGCATCAGCCCCATGTGGTTTTTGTTGGGTCAGTTTGAGGAATGGTTCTCTATATTCTGACCTTATTTTTCATAGAACCACTTTCATTGCCACTGTTTCACAAGTGGGACCAGGGGCAGAGACTATCCAGCAGTTTAAACCTCTCACTAATTGCTGTTTTTAGCTGGTATGCTCTCTTCCTAATGGATTCTGTGGGTTCATTTAAGGCTTTGGACTGTTGGCAATGGGATTACTCAAAGCTCTAATTAAGCGCCTGTCTGTGGGGCCACGCGCCAGTTGCTGACACAGACAGGCCCCCAAGCTTGGCCATGCGTGCCCGTAGTGCTCTGTTCACTCTTCACCCTGTAATATATCCATTACGTAACTTTTATAGACAGTTTTTGTGGTCTAATTTGATTGGGGTGTCAGTGTTTCAATTCTCCTTTCTGTGCATCCTGTCCATGTATTATTACTGGATGAGCTTATACCTGGAAACGGGCAGAAGATGCTTCTTCAACTCATTCCTCAACACCATTGGTTTATTTCCTATTATATTTCAGTTCTTAAATCATCAGCTCATTGTTTGTGTTCTTAAATCATCAGCTCATTGTTTGTCATAGGAGAATGTATTTTTTATAGAAGCTGCCTTGTAACAGGCAGGAGCTGTCTGTACCCAGAATCGGTTTTGTCTAGAAGTCCGTCTGACAGGTTTCCTCTGTGTCCTGTCCTCCAGGCTCAGCCTTTCCCAGCATCGATTCAATTACTCAATAAGATTCAAATAAGTGTTTATTGACAATGCCTGAGTCTGTTGTTTCTGGCTCTAAGAATTTCCTAGCTCACTGCTCACATGGTTGTTGAGTATTGCTCCACTCCCCCACGTCCTGCTGGCAGTCTTATTGTCCCTGGCTTGCGAGTTATCCTGGTTTCTCTCCTATTGGTCTTCCTTCTTCTCTGCAGTTGCTTCCCCTGCTCAGACCTGGCTGGTAGTTGGCCTTGGTTGCCTGTGAACTTGGAGAGTGCAAGATAGGGACATGGCTAGCCAGGAACAAAAGACATGCAGGAGATTAACAAAAGCGGCATTCACCTCCCAAGCTAAGAGGAAGGCAGATGTGTTGTTCTGAATCTTGCAGGGGTTGTGGAGATGGAGAACCCGCTCCCAGCCTGTAGCTCAGGCTCCGGTAACCTGTGTGCCTTGGAAACAAGCCCTTCACTTGTTTCGAGAAAATTCAAGAGACTTAGTGCCCCTAAGAACATTTTACTTTGAGTCACTAAGTAATTTCAAGGCAACACCAGGTTCTGGAAATGTGTGTCTCTGGTGCACAGGTGGGTGTGACATAGCAGTCAACAGCCGTCAAGCAGCCCAGCTTTCTCCTCATGCAAACCATGTGGAACGAGGCCCCTTTCCTTTAAAAACCTTCTGAGGCTGTAAAGGTTTTTGAGGACATTTTATGGAACTGGAGCTCAGTTACATTATTTTAAATTATTATAGGGGTTAAGGTTACTATATCTTTATTTTTATGACAAGTTGTTGGTTATGTCCTTGATTTACTTGATCCTGGGCTTTCGCTCAATAAACTCAACCTCCAATTAAATGTGGTTACTGTGGCAAAAATAAGATTTTCCTTAGAATGACCTGCCTTGGGGCTGTTTCCAAAAACTCATTATGGTGAAAAGTCAGGGCTGCCTATTCATGTTCATGGGCATTTCTTCTGTGGTTACATGCTTTCCCATTTGGAGGATTAAAGAGTACTAAGCCTGTGGGCTGGACCCAGAGGACAATGGAGAGAGAGGAAAGAATATGCCCCCAACAGCTAAGTGGGTCACTGTTCAGAGCTCTACTGCTTCAGAGATGGAAGGGATTATAGCTATCAAGGGTCGCTGTCTCTTCAATAAAAGGAGGGGATTACAGTCTGAAGAGTAACTCCAACCAGGAGGTGGATGCTGCCCCCAGGGAATCCTCCTGTGCCACTGACTCTCCCAGTCGTGTCTGGGGCATGTCATGGAGCTTCCTGAGATAATTCAAGCTGCCTTGACAGAGATCTCATATACCAACTGGTTTAAACAATGGGGACTTGCTTCACAGCTGTAGCGGCTGGAAAGTCCAAACTCAAGGCACTAGCAGTATCTAGTGAAGCGGGAGTCAGTGTCCAGTGAGAGCCCACTTCTTGGTTCACAAATGGCTATCTTTTCACTGTGTCCTCATGTGGTAGAAGAGTTGAGGGTCTATTTCCAGTAGCCTTTAAAAAACATTCTATATGTGGAAGCCCTCTGAAAACCAGGGCGTCAGTGGGTTTTCACTGTGTGCTTGGACTGGACTGTAAAAACCTCAGCTGTGGCTTCTTGCTTCAAGGCCTGTGCGTGCTGAAGACTCCCAGGGAGGGCACGCTGTTGTCATGCATCCCAAGATGTAAACCAAGGCTTCTCTTTCTTCCCCAGCCAGGACTGTGGGCAGAGAGTAAAAATGGGTTTAATTGAAGTTGAATAATTTTTACATAGTGTTAGGTAGTAGTTGGAACAAGTTATTCCCATATTAGGAAGACAAGAGTTGTAGTTGCAAATCATTTAGTCCTTGGAACTGAGCAAGGTCACAGAAATTCCTGCCTTTGCGTCAAATGCAAGGGGCACAAAAGTCCCACGGCAGACTGCAGTTTTCTGAGTTTAAAAATCCCTGGATATTGATTTTAACAAGGATTTTCAGAGATAAATCTGGTTCTCTCTCTGTGTGTGTGGTGTGTGTATGTTTAAAATTTACAGGAAAAGAGGGATCCATGTTCCTGAGATCTGAAACAGTTGCAGTGTTCCAAGTTAATCATTGAAACCGCAGGGCACATAGGCCTCCAGAGTTGGCCCAGCTGCAGGGGGCCAGAGGACTGGCTAATGGAATGCTGAGGATACCTCTGGTGTGGTGAATGATTAATCTCCTCCAATTACAGTGCTCTGCACTCCCTTCTGCTGAAGCTGACAGAAGTCTGCATGATCATCTGGAGGTTAGGCAGGTCCTCCTACTGGGTGGAGAAGATAATGATGATTTGCAAATTCACAATGTGACCAGATTCCAAAGCAGCTTCCTTCTGTAGGAGTTTCTTTCATAGGCTGTTTCTCAAAATGAGAAAAATAAGGTTTTAACAAACTCATTGTCTGATGTTGCTTTGTATAAACTTTTGTGCCAAATGGTATCACAAGATAACAAGATTTTATATGGGTACAGGTGACATTTGTCACCTTCAAACATGCCTAATGTTTGTTTGTATAGTACTTTTCTTTCCACCCAAGGGCCTTAATGAATTAATGAATGTTTATGCTCTACATTCATTATGCAGACACTAATAAAAAGGAACACATATTTTCATTTAAACTTCCTTTTTTTCTATTTTACAAAGATTGGGAGTGTCATTTGCATAAATATCAGAAAACTAACAGTTAAGTAGGAGGAACAAAGAGGCCCAGTTGATCACTGATAACACTTCCTTTCCTATTATAATGGATGTGAGACCTTATCTGTCCAAATAACTATGTTCCCTTCAACACCCTCAACCTGGACAGGATGAACTTTGGTAAGGTTGCAGTGGCTTCACACATAGTTGTCATGCTTTTGGGGAATGTGACTTCAGAATCTCAGCATTCCCTCATAGGTACTCAGTCTTGGTCATGAATATAGTTTAGGTTTGATAGGAAAGCTAATTTTTGCTGTTGTATGCAGAAATCGTAAATAACTTGGGTGATACTGGTTTGGGGTTTTCTTTGGTTTTCATTTCTTTCACCTTGAGACCCGAGTATAAGTTAGTGAGGCTGGGGCAATTCAAACTGGCAGCCCAAAGGTGATGATGGAATAACTTAAGAGGGGACTGTTCACTGTTCGATTTCCGCTGGAATTCCAGGGTCCTTCTCCAGGAAGACATCTGCATCCTGGCTATTGAGCAGTGGGTTTAAGGATGAGCTGTGGGTTGATCCCCTGGGAAGGAAAAAGAGCACAGTTCAGTGGTGGCTACTGAGGCTCTTTGCACAGTTGTTTCTTCCCTTTGTACACTTTGGGGATGAACTGAGTTAGGAGGCCTGCCATTTCCACCTACTCACACAGCATTGTCTCTGACCCTGCTGGGGGGCAGGGGGTACAAGGAGGATTAGTGCTAGTGGCCATTCAAGGCTGTTTTGTAAATGCAGTTTGGGGCCAGCTAATGAAATTTGCTTTTGCTTTATCTGTATCCATTCTCTCTTGTCCTGGAGCCTGTATACAGGTAAAAGTTATTGCTAATACATTTTGTAACATGATGACTTCTGTGTACTCTCAGTGCTGAACCCACAGCCCTGTATCCCAAGCTGTCCCAGTCTGAGACCTGCTTCTCCAAAGGTGAATCCACCCTGAAGGGCCTGTTGAGTTCCAAAGGTTTGAGAACCCTCTGGAAATTTTCTTTCTCCAAGATCCAAAGTGATTTCTTGGAATTTATGTCTCTCAGCATTCACTAGATGTTATTAGAGAAAGAGCACAGTCCAGAGTAGCTTCGCAGGTAAAACCACATTTAGAAAAAAAATACAAAGAAACAAGTGAAATTAATTTTAACAGCATATTTTATTAAACCCAACATATCAGGAATACTACCTTTTCAACCTGTAACTAAAATTTCAAGATTATTGTGGTATTTCATATTCTTTATTCATATTATGTCTTCAAAACCCAGTGTACGATTACACTCACAGCACCACTCGGTTAGGACAAGCCATTATTTCAGGTGTTCACTCAGCACAGCTGGCCAGTGGCCACTGCACGGGGTGGCTCTAGTTGAGGGACTTGCTACTCAAGGTGAGTTCTAGGAGCCAGCAGCCCTCAGCATCATCTGAGAGCTTGTTGGAACTCCAGAACCTCAGGTTCCACCCCAGAATGTAGAGTCTCCATTTTAACATGCGATTCTTGGGCATAGCATCCTCATCTGACTCCCTACTCCCTGAGATTCTGATTTCATTGATCCAAGGTCAGGCTTGGACACTAGGATTTTTTAAGTTCCCCAACCCCTACCTCAGTGATTCTGTTGATAGTATATGACCAGACTTGAGGGTTACTTGTCTGATGACTCTGGCACCAGGACATCTGACTCTGTCACCTTCAACCTCTGAGATCTTGAGAAATCTACCAAAACTTTATTTCTGTTTCCTCAGCTCTGAAATGGAGATGAAAGCTGTGTCTACCCTTATGTTGTAATGAAGCCTCAATGAGTTTAACACGTTAAGGCTCAGTGCCAGGTACACGGACGAGCTCCTTAAATAAGCTCTCATTCTTTCTTTTCCTGGCAGGTCCGGGGGTACCCAGAGCCCCAGGTGACATGGCACAGAAATGGACAACCCATCAGTAGTGGCGACCGCTTCCTGCTGGATTGTGGCATCCGGGGTGCTTTCAGCCTGGTGATTCATGGTGTCCGTGAGGAGGACAAGGGGAAGTATACCTGTGAAGCCACCAATGGTAGTGGGGCCCGCCAGGTGACTGTGGAGTTGACGGTAGAAGGTGAGTCCCAGGAGGAGAGAGCCGAGTAGGAGCTGGGCCATCGATTTTTCCAAGGCCTGCAGCCCCTGCTCCAGCCCTCTCTCGGGAAGGGAACCCATAAGAACATACCCCTGTGTGTCCTGAACTCAAAACCTTTTAAGCTAGTGGAAAGATGTAGTCTCTGTGGACCAGTGAGACATCCCAGGAGACAACGTCAAGTTCCAATCACCTCACTTTCCTGCCCCAGCCTTGGCACAGCTCACTTCCCCTCACACGGAGACCATACTCCTCACTCTGCCTCATAAAGCCTGCCTGGCCCCTGCCTGGATCTCCCGACACATCTCCTACATCTCTTCACTCTGCTCACTCCACTGGGGTCACAGCCCTGCACCTGACTTGATCCCTCACGTCCCTCAGTCTCTGTGCAACTGTCCCCTCCTTAGAGGGCCCTTTCTGACCCCCCCCCCCCATCCCATGACTGCATCCTCTCACTGCACCCGAGTATTCTTTTCAAGGACTCATGACTACCTGGCATTTCACTGTCTCCTCCAGCCCCCACCACTAAATGGAAGTCTAGGAGGAAGGGGATTTTATTTTCCTCATGGCTGTATCCAGCTTCTAGATATCTGCCTCCCAGTGGTAGAGACTGGAACACTTGGAGAATGAATGAATAGTGTGTATCATCAGAGCAATAAATGCCCATTATAAAATATGTTATACAATTCAGAAAAATATATAGGAGATAAATGTATGGGTATGTTAACATTGATTAGTTATTTTGTCTTTTATTTTCTTTGTACTTAAAAAAATTTTACTCCTTTTATTAACTTTAAAATTTCCAGGAGAAACATTGTAAGCTTTTCCTTCACCAGTGTGTGCTAAAGCATCTGAAGCTGCACCACTGGTACGAAAATTTCCAGTTTAACTCACTGACTGATGCTTAAAGATCTGATTTCACCAGGGATTTGTCAGTCCCTCCAAATGAGACAAGTTTCCCTGAACCCTTCCAGGCCTTCCCAAGAGCTTATAAACTCACCCTTCTCACTTTAGATGCACTTTTCACATCTCCCAACAGACAGACCTCCCAATCTGGTTTTCAAGGGTTAGTGTATGTGAGGGTTAGTCCATGGAAGATAAGGTAGTTAGAGAAGGTTCTAGAAGGAAATGAGATGCACACAAATCAGTGGCCACTCCTTGCTCTGTTTCCTCTATATCACTGAAGGACAGACAGGCTGTTTCAAAGAACCAAATATGCATAGTTTGGATACTTTACCCAAATTCTTTAACTGAGTGACTCATTCATTTTAATGACCTTCAAGTGCCTTTGGGCTTGAGCATTCCAGATGGAAAGTGGCCCCTGGTCAGAGTTCTGAATGGTCCTTATCTCAGCCAAGTCTAAAGCTTTGCTTTCCCCTAAATTATACACTTTTCCATGCCTAAACTCTGACCTGAGGCACACAATAAACATTCTTATATTCCCCTAATACTAGTCTGCTTAGCTGCCACACAAAACACCACAAACTGCATGATTTAAACAATAGAAATTTATTTAATCACAGTCTGGAGGCTGGAAATTCCCAGATCTAGGTCAGGCGAGTTTGGTTTATGGCAAAGGCTTTCTTCCCAGAAGGAGACAGGCACCTTTCACAAGGCAGAGAGAAACTGTGTGTCTTCCTTCTCTTTTTTTTTTTTAATTCTATTTTTCCCTTTAATTTATATATATTTGACATCAATTGTAATCCCCATGTATTCCCCATCACCATATCACCAGTGCACCATCACCT
>JAGFMF010012012.1:918847-960039 GCA_019455555.1 Galemys pyrenaicus | reverse complement strand
GCAGCACTCTTTACAATAGGTAAGACCTGGAAACAACCTAAATGCCCAAAAACAGATGAGTGGATCGGAAAGCTGTGGTACATATACACGATGGAATACCATTCTTCCTTCTCTTATAAAGATACCAGCCCTGTTGGATTAGGACCCAATCCTGACCTCATTTAACCTTTACACCTTTTCACAGGCCAGTCTCAAATACAGTCATGCTGAAGGTTATGCTGAAGGACTTCAACATGCAGATTTGGATAGGGGCAAAAACTCAGTCTTTAATGCATCCCTTTTCTGATTTTCTGTTTGAAGCTGGGCAAACAGGGAATTATGAGTCAGAGGTCCAAGGTTCTAGTCCCAACTTTTGCCAATCAGATGTGTGACTTTAAACCTCTGGACCTCTGTTTCTGCAGAATAAAAGGCTTGAGTTCAGTGGTCTCTACAGCTTGGGTAGGCCTGGTTCTCTATGATCTATTTTAAAGGAAAACCGAGTGGACTTGGAATGCAGGAAAAGCGTATAAAACACGGGTAATAAACTTTTTCCATTTCTCATCATTGAGGAAGTGAGAGATGATTTTTCAGTTAAGCAGGAACAGTTTTAGTAGCTCAGTGTACTTAGGGCAGGGGAGAGGAGACAAGGCGGGCAGAGTGGAATGAGTAAAGGTTAAGGCTCTCAACTGTGCCTGTTCCCTTTTGGCTTTAATGTGGGGAGACTGAGGCCCTGACACATTTTAGATGTTTTATCCTTTCTAACTCCAGAAGGTGGAGAATGGCCTAAAGGCTGCCACCTCTTCAAATATGAGTGGGCCCTGTGTACATCCTGCTTCTGCACAAAGGCCAGTTTTAGTGCATGTGGTTCTGGGCCACCCTACAGACCACAGGCCTGGAAGAATCCACTCTGGTGCCCTCTGCCATAGATGTTATTGACATACCAGGCTAACCCAATTTTTTACAAAAGGGATCTAGCAACTCACCTGCTTTCTCACCAATTCTGTATCATGCTTCTTACCTGTGCTTCTTAGTTGGAAAGAGCAATGCTTAGAAAGATGTAATTCACATGTGGAGTCTGTGAACCCTGTCAAGTTTAGAAGGCAGAGCTGTCAAAGGATATTTAGCTCCAATAATTTCTCACTATGGGGAAATCAACCTTTCCATTTTTGTAAATTGGGGCTCATGGCTCCCCAACTAGGTGGTATAAAGATCAGCACATCACTGATAAGCAGTAGGCACCAGTAAGCAGCCTGTAATATTTGAGTCTGGTGTTAATATCCTGAGAATTACTGCCATAGAGATATCCTTGCTAAGGGTAGATGGAGAACTAAGAGGAAAACGTCCTCATCTGATTTCCAATTTGATAACCAGGGTTAGAAACTCGTGATATTCTTACTGAGGACAAGTGCCCAACGATAGGACCATTCATGATGCAATGGGATGCAACCCTGTCTGAGCTCTGGAAATGCTCTTTGCAGCCCTGTCACACTTCCAGCTTCAGATGGCTGGTCACAGAGATTTGGTGCAGAGTAAGGAGGAGACCAGGCGCTTACCTCTGGGATCCTTCTCTCAAATGGAGGGCCACAGACCTGTTCTCTAGCATAGCACTGTCAAAAGAAACATGAGCTACATAAGTAATTTTAAGATTTCAAGTAGCTACATTAAAAAAAAGGTCAAAATAATTTCACTTAACCCAATTTATCCAAGGTATTATCATTTCAACATATTGTAATATAAAAATTATTACTGTGATATTTTATATTCTTCAACATTTAGGATGTAATTTACACTGTCCACACATTTCAATGCAGACTAGCCATGTGGCAAGTGGCTATCATTCTTAGTGTGAGAATGACCTTTGCATTGCAGGGACCAGAGAGTCAATTAACTCAGTTCAAGAAAGGAGAGACTGATTTTAAGGACAGAAGTTCTAGAATTCAGGGAAAGTCACACTTACAGGCCCAAAGGAGACCCAGTCCCCATGGCTTATAGTCACTTTCTAGATTGTTTGAAAACCAACGTCCCAGCTCAAAGACATACAGGCAGGAGGAATTTACCCTTGTTGCAGGGAGGATGAGAGAATGAGCCCTTTTGGTTGTATTCAGGTCTTCAACTGATTGGACAAGGCCCATCCATATAAGGACAGGCAATCTGACTTATTCAATCTACCTATTTAAATGTTAATCTTATCCAGAATAATATTTGATCAAATATCTGGATGCTTTATGGTCCAGTCAAGTTGTTACATAAAAATTAACCTTGTAGTAAGTATTTGGTTATAATATTCTTGAATTATTTCATAGAATATGATTGACACATTTCTTCTTGTTGAGCTATAGAAATATCAAGTAATAAATACAAAGATGCTGTGTGGTGGGCTAGAAAGAAAAAGTGAGGAGGTCCCTCAGAACTTCAGCTTCTGCTTTCTCTATCTCCCTGAAATCACTGTTGCAGAAACCTAGACTCCCTGGCCTAATAAGAGAGAGAGGGCTAGGCATCTAGAATGTGAGAGCAGAAGGGAGGGTGCCCCCATGTTGTGGGATTTAAAGGGAAGTGGGGCCCTAAAGACCACAAGTAACTGGCTCTGCTGACACCAGCATTCTTGCGTGATTTTGCATTTGTAGGGAATGCTACCGTGCCATCTTTTTTGCCATTTCCCTTTTTCAGGAACATATTTCTCAGGCCCTTTTATCTTCACATTAGATTAGATTGATGACATTGTGTATTTTGAGGCCGTGACTGTTTATATTGGCTGAGTTTTAAATTACTGTTTTCCACAAGAATGTCTGTCATGACCCTGCTTTTGTTTTGTTTTGATTTTTTTGTTCCCTTATTTCTTTTGTACTACTTTCTTTTATCTAACTTTCCTACCTTCTTAAACACCTGTAATTCTATTTCCCATTTGTATTCTTTTTAAATGCCTTTCAATCTATAGCATTCCCTAATGGCCTTTTTTCTTTAGAGCCATATGCTCTTTTTTTAAGGCAGTCAGAATCCTAAAATGCTCTGAGTTTTTGTCCTTTCCTGTCTCATCAAAGTTAACAATACAAATGTGGTAGAGATGAAAATTCTTCTTTTTGCCCCACTGGTGTCTCTCTGCTGTGAAACGTTAGGCATCAAGACAGCCTTGGCAGAAGCCTCGCTTATTTGCTACACAGAAGAGTCAGATGACAAATTGCTGGGTCTCATTATGTTCTTGACAGATGACTTCCAAATCTCCTTTGCCTTGGCTTTCTTTCCTTCTTTATTTTCACTTTCTACTTTGCCTGGCCTCCAAAATATTCACCAGTTTTCCTTGTTGACCCACTTTCATTTCTTCCATCAATGCTGTCATGTTTTCTTTCCAGCTCTTATTCTTCCACACTTTCTCCCATCTCTCTTTGTGGATTTGAGTTTTTCTTAGTTGCTCATGGTTCTAGAATCTTCATCAGATTTTATTGAATGTGCTATCTTTGTGCTGGGATCTAAAGAACAGTAATATTTTATGATTGTCCTCAAGAACCTGACTTTCTTTTTTTTTTTTTTAATTTAAATTCTTTTTAAAAAATTTACTTATGCATACAAGAACTGCGGTTCAGGACAGAGGTGCGGGGGGTGAGAGGACTCACCAGAGAGAGTGGGGAGCAGAACAGGCAGACTAACTAAAACACAGTGTTGTGGGGAGCAGTGGGCCAAACAGTGGAGGTCTACTGCGCCATGTGGGTCAGTTCCCTGGCGGGGGATCAAACTTATGCGGCAGTGGCTGCAGATAACTTCATAGTGATGCAACTTAACCCCTTGTGCCACCAAGGACTGATTCAGCTGTAGAAGGTTTAGAACATGAAATGAGGCAGTTTTTGGAACAATACCCATTCTTGTTCCTGAATGAGCCAGATTCTGTCCATTGATTGTTCCTTTTCCATTTTCGTACCACACATAGCTCTTTGGATGAACTGCTCCTCTCTGTCAGGGCTAGCAGTACATGCCGTGTAGTTACTTTTGTCTCCAGAATCTTTTTAACTTTACTTCAGTTATTGAATAGCTGAGTTTATTGCAGGTGTTCTGGCCACAGTTTTTTTCATGTGTTCCATTAGTCTTTGATACGCCATCATTTTGCATAATCCCCAACAAAGATGGGTTAAAATTACCATGCTTAAAATTACCTCCCTGGGGCCTCCCTGATGGTGCAGCAGGTTGAGCAGCCACCTTGTGAAGCAAACACAGCCACTGCAGGGCAAGTTATATCTCTAGCCAGGGAGGGGACCCACACAGCACAGCAGACCTCTCCTGCCTCACCCGCTGCTCCCCTCAGCAGTGTGTTTCAGTCGATCGGCCTGTTCTGTCCCCTACTCTGTCTCTGGTGAATCTTCTCACCCTCCACGCCTCTGGCCTGTACCCCAGCGCTTGTGTGCATAAATAAAAAAACAGACTATTTAAAAAAGAATTACCTCCCTGTATGCTGCACTCCCACTGTGTGGCTTCTAATCTCAGGTGACTGCCTCTCATCCTACCTACCAGGGGGACATTTTCTCCATGTCAGTGTCATTGTTCCCTTCCTGATAAATTGATACAAAACCAATCTTTATGACTCAAATATTAAAGGCAAACCTGCTGCTCAGTCTGGTGTTGCTTGGGGAATCACTGTGAAAAGTGACTCTAGAGAGCTGAGCGCCTGTATGTCTTAGTCGCTAAAGAAGACTTGTGGGAAATAAGTTCTTTTCTTTTCCCAGAGTATCTAAATTTCTCTCTAGAGTACCTATTTAGACAAATTTCTTAAACTCGTCTCTCCAACATAAAACTAGATCACTAGTCCTTTGAACTCATTGGTAGGAGCTACACTAGATGACTTCCTGGTCCTCTGTGGGTGGCCAGGTAGTCATTTGTCTTCCAAGAAGTGGACATTTTCTTTCAAATCCCTGAGGAAGAATTGATCCTTTGATGTGTCAACTTCCTGGAGCCCCAAACAGAACTCCTGAAATATCTGTGTGGCTCCTGGGGATCGTCACAGCATGAGAACAGCAGACAGGTGTGCATTCCAACAAGAGGACGCTGCGGCAGTGGCTGTCTGGGTGGAAACTGGAGAATGAACAGTTTATGTGGAATGAGGCCTCCACTTACATAATAACGAGTAGCCCCGATGGAGCCTGTTAACATTTATGGTTAGGACTTTGGTGGCCCCCAGAAAGGACCTCGACAGGCAGGCATGACCTCAGACATTCTCATGTGTCCCTTTCCTCCACTATACTAATCACCAAATTCTGCTATGCCATTTCCTACTCTGTTCTCATTGTCCCCACTGCCACCTCCTGATCTTTGCTGAACCATCTCTTTCTTTCCTATTGTAAGTTCCCAACGGGTCTCCCCAGTTCTACTCATACTCCACGTTGATCTTTACATTGCTAATTAAAATAGCTTTAAAAAAATTAAGATGAAATTTGATCACTCCCTTCTTTCAACTCCTTGAGTGATGTACAGTTGCCTTTAAATGTAAATGTGAGAACTCATCAAGGCCCCGCCTTCCTTACATCTCTGCTCTCCTTGCCTGTGAGTGCCAGCTTCTCAGACCTTCAGTTTTTCCACCATGTAGGCCCCTTCCCACTTGAGCCCTGACCCAGGTTACTTCTCTTTCCAGAATGTTCTCACCGCTCTCCTCTAAGAAATCCTGTTTATCCTTCTGGCCTCAGTGTGAACCCCATGTTCTGTGGAACCCTCCCTTACCAACACTTGGGCTGGCAGGGTTAAGTACCCTTCCAAAGCACTCAGCTCTTCACAGCCTTCATACACTTGAACTTATTTGTATTTAAATTATAAATAAGTATTTTAAAGTAGATTGATGTATACAATAAAAGCAAAGATAAAATCTGAGCCTAAGAGAAAGGCAAAGTATTTCAAAGAATGGAAAGGGGATATCTAGTTGCAAAATTTCTGCAAAATATATCCTCATTGAGCAATTTCACTGACCTTTAGTTTCTGCCTTTTTTCATTCTCTTTTCTTAATATCAAGTTTAATATTTAACCAGAAACTGTGATCCCAAACATTTTTTTTAGCGGTTTACTTAAGCCAGTGCCTCTAAATGGAGACAGTATCTCCCTCTAGGGGGAATTTAGGAAATTTCTGGGGGGTCCTTTTGTTTTTAGGAGTGATTGGGGGAGCTGTTGGCATTGAGTGGGAAGGCACCACAGGGGTGCAGGATGTCCTTCAGAGCAAGAAATTTTTATAAATTTCTTACGACAGTTGAATATCCTGCCAGAATAGATATACCACAAACTAAATCAGTGGTTCTTTAGTCTTTAATAACATAAAAAAAAGTACTGCAAGAACTTGCAAAAAAAACCCCAATAATTTAAGAGATGGGAGAGGGAAGCTTAAAAAGGATGAAGTTGTTGCTTCAAAATTACTGAAAAATTTCTCACATTTTTTCTTCTAAAGGAAATATAACATTTCTAGCTATATGTTTTCTTTATATAATTATTATTCTTATTTAGTTATATGTAAATAGTATAGTTATCATAATTTCAGATGTATATGCAATTTCACAGTGACTGCATTATTGCTCTGAAACTATGTTATCAGAGGAGATTTGAAACTCTAAACAGTTTTATTTATTTATTTAAAAAATTATTCTATTTATCTGTTCATATAAGAACTGGGGTGCAGGTCAGAGGCAAGGATGAGAGGATTCACCAGAGAAAGCGGGGAGCGGAACAGGCAGATCTACTGAAACGCACTGCTGAGGGGAGCAGTGGGCGAGGCAGGAGAGGTCTGCTGCGCCATGTGGGTCAGCTCCTTGGCTGGTGATGGAACTCACAGTCCACAGTGGTTGGGGATAGCTTGATAATGCTGAGATTTTTAACCCCTGTACCACCAGGGAAATCCTCTAAACAGTTTTAGAACAAAGTCATTAATTTAGCAGAGATACATGAAATACAGGCATCTCATTCACATATTTCTTAAAACTTTCAAGCATTGTGATAAAAAAAATCTGCTATAAAAAAATACACACAGAGAAGTTGTTTTGGGTTTACTGCTGTTTTTCATGCTAATACACATTTTGTTTCTGGCCTTTTGTTATTATTACTGTTCCTTTGTTCCTTTGTCAAACCATTCACTGAATGCTGTAAGGTATGGTAGGATTTTCAGATACAGATAAGGTTTCCTTAATAACTTTTTAGTATTCAATCCCACATCATAAACAGAAAATTGTTCTGATACCACCTTTATAGTCCTTTTTTTTTTTTTTTTGCTTCAGTGGGTTATAATTTACCTTCTGTGTTATATTCTTTTACAGTTATTTTATTCTTTTATATAGTATATCTGCTCTGTTGACATAGAACATTCTAACACTGCTTTATATTCTAGTGTCTACTGCATTATACCTGCATGCTTTAATTGTACTCTTTGTATAGACTTTTTTTGACCTTTTATTTTCAAATCCAAATGTGCATATGAGCCAGTGTGTGCCTAGAACTCTTTCATTATGTCTTCTAATGTGTCTAAGCATTTACATATTGGAAGAGTCTTACCTGAACATTTGCAGATTATTGTTATGACTTACTTTCCTTTTATTTCGCTATTTTATTAGTGTATTAGCTAGGGCTTTACATTTCTTATTTTCTTGAAATTATGCGTACGGGCCTTTGGGTGGTTAGTGATGAGCTTTGACTGAACATGGCACAAAGGTCCTTGCTAACTATCTGTTGTGACAAGTGGGTTTTGTTCGGTAGAATGGTACACCGCCTCTAAGCAATCCTTAACATTCACTGTGAAGTTGCCTAAAATCAGGTGACTGCTCCCCACTTTTCCTGGGACAGTCCTGTTTTACTCTATTGTCTTGGCAGAATTATTTATTATCTTTCAGTGTCAAGAATCCTGTGTGGGTGACTGTTCACAAATTCTATCATCACAATTTTTTTTTACACTTTTAAAGGACAGATTTATTAGGAGAAAGTAAAAAAGAGAGGCACCTGCATAGTCGCAGGTAGGCAGAGAGCTGCCACTGCTGCTGCTTTGCAAAGGGAAAAGATTGGTGAAAAGAAATGCTTGTGACTAGAGGTGGACAGAACAGCTGCCCAGCACAAATTTTTAGAAGCATTTCTTCTCCTTTCCATCTTGATCTCATTCTCTTTCACAGCAGCATTCTCTGTCCCAACTCAGTCTTTCTATATCCTTTGTAAAAAGGGCTAGTTTCCTCCACTGTTGAACTTTTCACTCCTAAAGCCTGCCAGCATTCTCTTTTAGTTGTCCTTGAAATTTTTAAGATAACTGTTTAAAATGCCTTCAGTATATTGGCTTCTTCTTTAGCGCACCGATTCGATCTGTCTCCACCAATTCTCTTTACTCTTCTATTTTTGGCATTTCTACCTTAATCTTCTTCCCACTTATTTTTCTACAGATACTATTCTGCCAGATTTTCATATTTTCACAAAATTAATTTTGCCTTATCTGACAATTTGCAACTTCAAATATTTGCCTATAAATAGACCCTGTTAGTTATTTTAGCCCAGATTTACTTTTTGTTTTGATGTAAATGTTCTGGTGTTAACTCACATTTAAATAAGTATTCCTCAAATCTATTTTTCGCTTACTGCTTTTATGTATTACCTTTGGATCATATCATAAACTGCTTTTATCCTGAGATAGAAGTACCTCCAAAAGACATTCTTTTGTTCTCCTTTGAGGAATGCTACATATTTGCTTTTTCTTTATTTTTTAAGGAATAAAGGAATTTTAGCCTTCAGATTTAGATATTTAGCACCTGAGAGTTTTTAAAATGCTTCATTTAATTGGGGAGGCATGAAATATACATAACAAAGTTTACCATTTTAACCATTTTAAAGTTGACCTTTCAGTGACATTAAGTGCAGACACAGTGTTGTACAAACATCACCATTATCTAGCTCCAGATCTTTTTCATCACCCTAACAGAAAGCCCCTTCCTTTCACACTTCTTAGTCTCTCCTCCCCTGGCCCTGAAAGCCTCCAATCTGCTTTTCTCTCTCCATGGATTTGCCTTCTCTGGACAGTCATATAACGTGCCATTACTTTATTGCTTTGCAAGATTGAATAATATTTCATTGTGCAGATGGACCACATTTTGTTTTTCCATTATCAGTTGATCAGCTTTGGCTTTTTTTTTTTTTCCAAATCTTTACTTCAAGATGAAATAAGTGAGTGAGTAGCAGTGACAAGCACAGTGGATGGTACCCAGATAACTTAGGTGGGTGTTCTGGTGACAAGACATGTGAATAATAGCATAGCCCAGTTCACCTTGTTTGGATGCCAGCATCTTTTTCCTCTTTTGAAGAATGATGCAGTACCAGCATCTTTACATTATAGCAGAACCCATGTGATAATATATGCAAAGTGCCCACTACACAGACTACAGGCAGTCTGAACAGTGCAGGCTGTCAGTGTCAACTGTTTCCATCACCATCCCACCCCGCCTGGCTGTTGAATCTGACTTTCATTGCTCCAAGTTGGTGGATCAGACCTGACTCTTCAAGCTTCTTTCTCTTTGTTTCATACTTGCAGAGAGTTCTTTGAAGAAGTATGGTCAGCCTGTTGTTTCCAAAACCATGGGGTAAGTTCTGGGATGTCCAAACCAGGATAAGGTTTGGTTTGTCTTTTCTTGCTGACTTGACAGAATAGGTCTATAAAGTGAGTCTTCTTGGGCATATTGGGTTATAGTAACTAAAGCAGGCATTTTCTGGGACATGACGTGTCATTCACATACTGCCCCCTGGCCAGGCAGCCTCTGGAAACTGCCCCTTTGATTGGTCAAGGTACTCCTGGAAGTGAACTATGGCATCATAGGTTCTAACACTCAAAACAATGATCAGAAGGCTTAAATAAATACTTAAAAAGGCAGTCAATATATGCTCCTTCTAATGAAAAGTAAACCTGTGTCAGTAAGGCTAAGTAACAGTAGCTGCTGTAACAGGCAAGTTCCCAAATCACAATGACTTAACATATAAAAGTTTATTTCTTTACTCAAGCACAATCCAATTTAGATATTCTTGAACTGGGGCTTTGTTATAAGTTCAACACAGTGGAAGACCTTCCCATCTTATTTCAGGGCCCCAGGCTCCTTCCATTTTATGGCTCCATCTCCCCCTAGAACTTAGAGCCTGTGCTGCACCATCTGCATCTAGCCAGACAAGTGGGCAAGAGAGAGTGTGGAAAATCTCACAGAAAGAGGTTTTCATGGGTCAAGCCTAGAAGTGTTATACAGCAGAAGTGCTCACCATCTGTTAGCCAAAACCCAGGCTTTTGGTCAAAACTTGGTAGAATTCAGGTACTACGTCACAAAAGCCTGGTAAATGAGGTTTAGCTATATTCTAGGAGGTATAGGAAATATGTTTTGGTGCCACAGATTTTTCTAAAGGATACATTAGAAATGTGTTTGAGGCATAGAGTTGGTAAGGCTGTCCTTTGCTAGTTTCTGACCCCATTTAATTGACTTAGGTGGGGCAAAGAAAGAGGATCTGAATTGCTGCTGTGTCTGAGGCTAGGTTCTCCACTGGTTTCTTTCCATTGACAGATTTGCTGCTCCTTCAGTGGAGACCCGTCCCAGTATCTGGGGAGAGTGCCCACCAAAGTTTGCTACAAAGCTGGGTCGAGTGGTGGTCAAAGAAGGACAGATGGGACGATTCTCCTGCAAGATCACTGGCCGACCCCAACCACAGGTCACCTGGCTCAAGGTGAGGTTTGTGTCTGGACAGTCTCTGGGCTAGATTCGGGGACCCTGAAAGTTCAAGGTTAGACCCTTGGATTGAAGAAATCTGTATTTCCAATCAGTCCCTTCAATTTTGATTGTAGATGGTTCTCCTGGGGTCTCTCTGTGTTTGAGAGCCATCCTTGTTCTTGTCCCTATTTGTATATCTCACCTTATTTTACTCAGCCCACAATGTCCTATTACCCACACACAAACACATCTTCTGAGTCAAGTCAGATCTTAACATTCACCACAGTGGAATCTGAAGTCATGGCACTAGCTCTCAAGCCACGGCCACATTTCAAGCCACACACAAAGCATGTGATCCTGAACAAGTCATTCAATCTCTTGGGACCCTAGTTTTCTTATCTGTGAGGTGGATATAATCCCACCTACCTCAAAATACTGTTGGAAGATGCCGTGTAGAAGTGCCTTATAAATCATTCAGGACTAAGCAATATGAAAATTGCAGTAGAGGCAGTGGAGTGGGAAATGGAGAAGCCTGGAAAGGAAATGGAGGAGATGTTAACCAGGGCAGTGAAGAGCCTTGAAATTACCTTGGATGAAAGTCAGGGAAAGTAGGTTTTTCACAGATAAAACTCCTGATAAAAATAAGTGATGGGACACCTTTTACCTATTTTTTAATTATCTTGAGCTGACCTTGGGAAAATAATATAAGGAAGATGGAAGTAAATGAAAACGGAAGTGAGTGATGCAGGATTTCCCACCTCAAACTGGGGCTCCTTTGAAACAGTTCATACATCTGCTCTAAGGTGAACCAAACACAGACCACATGTAGAGTCAGGGCCCATGGACTGTCCAAAGACTTCTCAGTGAGCCTGTGGACAAAGTCCAGAGAGAAGAGGGATGACACTCTGGGGTCTGAAACATCAGGATTGGCAGGAAGTAAAGGTGAGCTGGTTTCTGCACCTCGTCTCCAACAGGAAGATGTTCCCCTGCAGTTGAGTGCCCGTGTGTCTATGTCTGAAAAGAATGGAGTGCAAGTTCTGGAAATCCATGAAGTCAACCAAGATGATATGGGCGTGTACACATGCATGGTGGTGAACGGGTCAGGGAAGGCGTCCATGTCTGCTGAGCTTGTCATCCAAGGTACAGTGGGTGCGGTGGGCTAAGGCAGAATGACCCCTGCTGGTGTCCCACCCTCCTTGCTCACTGTGTGTCTGTGTGCTGCATGTGGCACCCTTACATACCCATGTGCTCCCCAGGGGCGGTGTCTTACTTCAGAAGAAAGGAAGTAAGCGAGAGCACAGACATAGCCATGAAGAGAGACGCACCATTTGTGTCCCTACATTCCCTACACACGTCTTCCAAATTTTTTCTTCTTGTTCATTTTTTTGTGTCTCTGATTGCTGGTTGAAAGAGTGGTCATGGCTTATGTGTTGCCATCACCCAAAATTTAATCTGCCTAAAATTTAACTCAACATCTACTCTTTCTTTCAAGCAGGTGCCCCCCACTTCATTCTTTCTCCCCCAAGATCCCAGACAGAACATTTCAGCATTGCCTTTGACCCCTGCCTTTTCCTTGCTGTAGTCATCAACTCCTGTCTGTTCTTCATTGACGTCTTTTATGTTCTATTCCTTATCTCCCCCTTGTTCCTCCAAGTTCATTCTGGGGGAGCCAGAGTATAAAGATGGAGAAAGAAACTGATGTCACCACATTGGAGCAAGGTGGGATTCATAGGATGAGGGTAGAAATGACCTTGACTCTCCTCTTTCTTACCCCCTTTTCTTCTGTGACGTTTCTTCTCTATATTAGCTTCATTTCTCAGAAACTATACCTCCTGGCTTTCCTTACCATTATTGGTCCAAGTGTTTTCATAACTCACAGAGAGAAATATGTTCAGTGTTGCAACCCAGAACATACATCTGTATGTAAACATGTTCATTTAGCTGACATAACATAAACATATTTCACTGAAACAAGTTTGCTGAATCAACCCCGAGCTGCACTATGCCGTACAGGCTGGTATTCTCCATTCTACCTCTACACCATTGGGGCAAGGGGAGATTGTGGTCCTGACCAAGGAGTTGACCTCACAACTCACTGGGACCAGCACCTGCTGTCAGGCATCAGGATTTCAGTCCCTTTACTCGCCTTGCACTGAACTACAGCACTGCTGTCTTCCGAAGTTCTGACAAAAATGGCACATTGCCTGGAAGGTGTTTTGAAAGAAGTGCCCAGAAAAAGCCCCTCAAAAACCCCAAACAAAAAGGGAGAGATAATTAGCACATAGTTATTTCCTTATTATGGGAAGGGATTTCAGAAATTGTTATATCCTTCTTTCTACTACTGTATATTGCATATGAAATTTTCCATTATAAGTGTTTGTCAAGAATATGTCAGGGAAAAAATACTGTGTATGTATTCTTTCTTTGAAAACTACATAAAATTACTTTCCCTGTATACCTTAAGCAGGTATTTGTCAAAAATGATCATTTTGGAAGGTCTGGTTTTTGAGGGCCACGTAGAAGTTAGGGTATTTGGGTTTGAAAGATGTTTGTGTTTGCTTGGCCCTGCATTGGCTTTTGTTTGCTTGCATAGGCTAGAAAAACAGCATGGCTAAGTTTCAGGGCGTGTGCAGAGGGCACCCTAGATGGTCAGGGCAATGCTGGAAGCTGGGTCACGTTTCCAGGGCTCAGAGGGATGCAGGGAGGTACAGAGGGGCACAGAGGGGTACAGAGGGGCCCATCAGACTAACCAGGGACTTCAGGACAGAGAAGCTGGAAGAAAGGAAGAAAGCTGGACACAGATGATCTGGAAGGTCAGCGCTTGGGAAACAAAATCCATGCTGTACGATACTGCTGCCTAACCTCTTTCTGCTCTTGGAATATTTTGAAACAGGCCACTAACAGTCTTTCTACCCTTCCCTCCTTTTCCAGGTTTGGACAACACCAATAGGTATGTCTAGGCTTTGTCATTATTGTGTTTCTGTTTTGAATGCCCTGCAAGAAAACAGGGATTGCCATCAAGTAATGCCCCAATTACTTGAATCTTTATATTTGGAAGGGTAACTCACCCTTTGGGGGGCATTGTTTCTATTTGGGGTGTTTTGTTTTATTCTCCTATTACAATACGCTTTACAGGTTCTGTGTGAGGTTGCCATTGGTTTCGTGATCCTGAAGTCTCAATGGCTTGTCCTCCTCATCATCTTTACTGGTTGGCCATATGAGAAGAGCACCAGACATGCTGCCTGGCAGAGTCACATGCTCCTTCAGCCTGGCTTCATCAGGAGCTTCCACTCCTTTGCGCACAGCTCCATGCTAGATGTTGGGTTTGTGGGCAAGCAGATGTCGAGTGTAGAAAGACCTCTAAACAGAGCCACATGAATACATACTTCAAAATTGTGATGAGGAAGGATTATAAGATTATAAGATTATAAGGATTATAAGAGGAAGGATATCAGAAAAGCACTGACTTAGGTTTAGGGGGCTTCTGAAAACTGATACTTGAGTTGGCCTATGGAGAATAATATTGGCCAGGTGATGAAACACTCGGGAGAGTGTTCCAAGCAGAAGAGATGACATGTGTGTGAAAGCACGGAGACAAGAGGGAGGCTGGGGGTGGAGTGGGGTAGTGAAAGGACCCAAACGAATGCTCATGCAGCAGCAGCCTGGTGGGAAGTGCAGATTTAGGAGGTAGCTGGAGCCAGCTCGCCCAGGGGCATCCTTGCAGGCCATCTTGAGTAGTGGTTTTATTCTTAATAGAGCAGAAAGTTGTTGGGAAATCCTACAGCTTGAAATAACATAATTTATGCATAATTTTAGATTAACTGTGGTTGCGTGTGGAAGTAGATGAGGACAGCAGGGATAAGGCAAAACCTTTGGTGCAATTGAAATAGTGACATTAAACATGGAAACAGGTGGATGTGAGGAGGGCAGGTAACACTCTGGACTGGGGATGAGGGACAGGGCAGTGTCAGGAAGGGCTGCTGGCTCTCTGGCTTGGAAACGGAGAAAGTGGCAACGAAAAAAATCTTCAGCTTTTACTATCTTAATTTCTGTGTTTTGGGAAGTGAAGAATGTGTATTTACGGTGAGTAATGCTTATGAGTGACCTAATGGCCATTCTATTCCTCCTTCTCCATCTTTGCTGCCCTCCCCACCCCCGCTCCTGCATAGGTCATTTGTGAGACCAACCAAGGCCACCAGTCTAGATACCAGAAAAGAAGTGACCAATGGAATCACCAAGGATCCAAAACTGGACAGCCTGGAGACTGTGGCCGAAAGTAAGAGGGGTGTCAGCATGCAGAGAAGCAGCTCCCCCGCCTTGGCCATAAACAGCCAGTTTCAGCCCCTGAGAGATTCCAAGCTGGAGCCACCTGGGGACTCACCCAGAAAGACTCTGAGAACTCCCATCCTGCAGAAGACTTCCAGCACCATCACCCTGCAGGCCACCAAAGTCCAGCTGGAACCAAGAGCACTGGTCCCGGGAGTCCTCTGTCCTTCAAGAGAAGAGAGGGAGAGGCCAAATGCAGCCCCTCCAGCCTCCCTCTCCCTCAGGCAGTATGGCCTGGGAAGCCAAGAAGCTGTGGGCAAGGCTGCTACTAAGAAAATTCCCTTGGACAGCCAGAGTGAATCATCACTCCCCAAATTTGAATCAACACTCCCCAAATTTGAGAGCAAGCCCCAAAACCAGGAAGTCAATGAAGATCAAATAGTCAAGTTCAGATGTGAAGGTGAGTGGAGCTCAGGTACTGGCCCCCAGGGTGGCCACTCCCTATCTCAATCCCCTGTATTCACCCAGCCCAGGAAGCCACCTTACAGCCCCTCAGGAGGGACTCGGTCTAGTAATGTCCCGCATTCTGGAGGGTGTATTTACCCTGTGCCCCAATTCTAACCACTCCTGAGGAAAATTCACCACACCATCACTACCAAAAACCAAGCCACAGGGGGTGCCTCTTTCCTCCCTCCTTCTGGCTTTAGCTGACCAGGGGGCCTGTCTCTACCTCCATATGTTCATTCTTGTGGAGTGTAGGGTGGAGAGCTCAGAGGGCAGCTGTGCAGGGTTCCGGACCCCCACCCACCCCACAAATACCATGTCCTCTCTGAGACCTGATGTCTTTCACCTGACCCTGTAGTTTCGGGGAACCCAAAGCCTGAAGTGACCTGGTTCCTGGAAGGTGCCCCTGTGAGGAGACGAGAGGGCAGTATCGAGGTCTATGAAGATGGCGGCTCCCATTATCTCTGCCTGCTAAGCGCCCGGCCGAGAGACAGCGGCAACTACAGCTGCACGGCTTCCAACATCCGGGGCCGGGTGTCCTGCGGATGGACCCTTCTGGTAAAAAGTGAGTCTGTTCCTCCAGATACTCAGGGTTCTCTGTGAGATGACTACTCATACTTCATACACCACAAAAGCTCCACCTACCAGACCCCCCCACCCCAGGTACACAACACCCCACCAGCCCCCGCTGCCGGGCTAAGACCAAAGCCATTGCTGCGGGACTGTGACTCCTGACTGGGAGTCACATCAGCATCACCTCAGATATAGCTAATGAGGCCCCACCCCACTCACTGCGAGCTGCCTTTTATAGGTTCTTCAGCAGGGCGGTGACTCACGTTACCACAGAGAACCAAGCGGTCACTAAACATACAGGGTGTGAGCTAATGTGAGATGGCGTCAGATCCCACGTCTTTTATGCTTATTGTAATATGTGTCTATAAAAGTAGTACATGTTCCTTGCGGAGAATTTAAACAGGAGATAATCTTAGGACTCAGAAATAAAAGATATTTTAATGTTTTTAAAACAAATTGGCTTTGTACCACTTGTATTCTGCTATCCTAATTTGTTCAGGTTATAGAATTATCTTTCTGAATTATTTAATATTTGAAACATGATTTTAATGACCATATAATATTACACAGAATGGATGTGTCTGATTAGGCATGTTCTGACTGTTGAATACTTAGGTTGTTTCCAGTGTTTCACTATGGTAAGGAAGCTGTGGTAGCCTCACCTCCTTCTGTCTTTCTGTAAAATTCCCTCTCACTAAGGTATTATATAGGGAGCCTGGGTTCATATCAGACTGTTGGGGGTCATCTTAAACAACATGATGGGATAGAATCAGCAAATATCAGGTGCTTGGAAACCGAAAGACAATAACTTTCACTTGTGTTTTGCAGACACTGTTGAAAGTAGAAAAAGGAAAGGAAGGACATTTTATAGGAATCTTAGAGAGAAAGACACATCAGTGACATCTATAAGAATGGACTTTGTGTGGTTCCTGACTGACACATCCTAGATTTTTTTTTCATAAGTCCATCAGAAAATTTGAGCTTTGAAAAAATATTTCATATAGGGGATTTGTGCTATTTTTAAGATGTGATGGTGGTCCAGCCCTTATAGAGATATGTTATTTACTAGTAAAATGGTATGATTCAGAAATCAGTCATATGTGGGAGTTGGTGGAGGCTATAAATGACACAAGATTGGCCATGAGCTGATAATTATTAAAGTTGAGAGAGAGAGATATTCACTATGCTGCTTTTTCTGGTTTTGTGTCTTTGACTTTGCAATAATAAAGATTTTCAAAAAAGAAAGAAAAAGAAAAGGACTTAGTGGCTGCTCCAAGCAGTGGGGTGCCACACGACCAGTAAGCAGATGTGGCTGATGGTGGGTGCTGGTGGTGCACTGTGTCCGAGGCACGTGTTCGGGGCAGGAGAGCCAGGTGCAGAGCCGTGTGTAGCAATCAGAGGGGAAAGCTGTGTTCATACATGCAAACACGTCTGTGTACCTTTCTGGAAGGGCACGCAGTTGCCCCTTGGAAGGAGACTCAGGGTCTGTAGGAAAGATTGGGAGGGATTCTTTTTCATTGCATATTGTTGATTCACTTCTTAATTGGAATTTTTAGTATGTTGTGAATTCCTTTGGAAAAAAAATAGATTATCCATTCCACTTGGAGGTGGGAGTGCCTGTGGGAATATCTCACAAGTCCGAGAGTCCCAGTCTCCCCGTCCAGACCCAGGGACAGACACATGGCATCTTGCCTACCAAAACCAGCAGGTTAAAACCAGCTGGCTTTCATTGGAATGTTATCTATTATTATGAAATATATGCTGTGCATAGAGGCTATACCTACAGCAAACCTGGGGGTGAAAGAAGAGTGTTGGTTTTTAGAGCTGGCACAGGGCCGGGGTTAGGAGGTAGGAACTGAGGACATTAAAGTGTCCCCAAGCTTGTTGTTCTTACCAAGACTCAGCTATTTGGTTTTTGTTTGTTTTTGAATGGCTGCTTCTCAGAATGTTGCAAACTTTTGGTTAATTTCCAGAGTTCTGAAGAAGTGGTGTTGTACTTTTCAGCTTGTATTCGTGTTCCTTTTTGGAACAGTGGATTTTCAGAAATCTTACTCTGACGTGAGATTTATTCCAGAAATGCTTCCCAATGCCTTATCTCGTTGAGGACATCCAGTTCACTCTTGTCAGAACACTTCACCAAGATACAGGTCATCTCGTGTGTTCTTTTAACATCTGCAGCAGCCTCTTTCTCTGTTTTTATTCTTGTTTTTCTAGTCACAGCAGAAAAGCTGTCCTCTCTTTCCACACTGAGATGGCCGGTCTGTTCTTTTCTTTCACAGGGCTGGCCACAGCAGAGGTGGCTCCTTCATTCTCCAGTGTCCTGAAGGACTGCACAGTTATTGAGGGCCAAGACTTTGTGCTACAGTGCTCAGTGCAGGGGAGCCCTGTCCCCCGAATCACTTGGCTACTCAATGGTGAGTGTCTCTGCTCTACCCTGCTTCAGTCCCTGAGCTCTTAGACCTTCTTGTATTCCCACTTAGCTTCCCCCCCACTTAACCACCCTAAACATATATGCTTTTTAAAAAAAATTTACTTATGCATACAAAAACTGGGGTACAGGTGAGAGATGTGGGGGATGAGAGGATTCACCAGTGACAGAGTGGGGAACAGAACAGGTGGATTGACTGAGGGGAGCAGCTGGCGAGACAGGAGAGGTCTGCTCTGCTGTGTGGATCCCCTCCCTGGTCAGGGATGGAACTCTTGCTGCGGTGGCTGCAGATGCTTCATAGTGAGGTGCTTAACCCCTGAGCATATATGCTTAAGGGAGAAGCACGGGGTACAGAGGGCCAGGGCGCCTGGGAGTCTGCTCCTGCCTGACTGAAGACACAGGATAAGTTCCTACTCCTGCCTGAACTTTGAGTGCCTCATCTACAAGGTGCATAATCCCATTTTGCAGGGTTGTGGTTATGAAAATTAAATTAGGTTCTTTATCTAAAACAGTTAAGAATGTTGGCACATAGGTAAAAGTTTAGTGATTTTTATATGGCCTGACTCATAGTGCGCCCCCCTAGTAAATATTTGTTGATTTGTTGAGTCAGTAAATGCACAAAGAAAGCAGCGAATGAATGCATCACACTAGAAGCTGCTCATGAACCCTGCCTTTGATTTAGGGGTGGGCCTTCTCGTGTCTCACAGACCAGGCATTGTCTATGTCACAGTCCTATAGAGACATGCCAGCTAGTTCCTCTTTTTATCCTTCTCTTTCTCAAAAGGCCTTTAAATACCAAAAGTATGGGGGAACAGTCCTGCTCTCATGGCCAGTGGCTCCCCAGGAGGCAAGTTCCCCCTGGTACCTGGCACCAAACAGCCTCCAGTGGTTTTGTGCCATTAACGTGATGCCTCTAGCCTTCCTTGTTGCTATAGTTTGCTTAGACTTTGCTGGAAATTACCTTGAGTCCATGAGAGAGGGTGAACGGAGTCTTCCTACACATCTTCTTGGGCAGTTAATTGAGAAGTGAGGTCCTCTTTCCTGCACCCATCAACTAGGACAGGATTCTTGCTGGATCCCATAACTGCCTGCAGGGGGCAGCCTCCTGGTCACTGGAACAGCATGGATGAACTGTCATGGACCCAAACAAGAGTGTTTCACTCTCACCTGGCTCAGTGTTCAGACAAGGAGTCAACAAACATCTTCTGGAAGGGCCAGATTGTAAATACTTTCAACTTTGTGGGGTATACACAACTGCTCACATGCTGTCATGGCACAAAAGCGGAGCCACACTGTAAGTGACTAGTGTAGCTGTGTTGAAATAAAGCTTTCTTTGTGGAGACTGAAATGTGAATTTCATACAATTTTCACATGTCATGAAGTAGTCTTTAATTTCTTTTCCCACCATTTAAAACATGTACAAACAATTCTTAGCTTTCAAGATGCACAAAACTAGGTTTCAGGTTGCATTTGGCCAGTGACTAGTTGGCTGACCCCCTCTGCAGCGCCACTTGGGACTGAAAACACTGCCTTCTCATTCTTGGCCAATCTGGGCATTTCCACACTCTTCCCACTAGAGGGCGATCATACTCAATTCTCTTAGGGACTAATTGGTTTCGCCCAGTCTCCCAGTTCTGAGTGCTCTGAGCCAACGACTCTTTTTCTGGGGTCACCTTTCCTTCATCCCATTCTTGTGGTACCAAAATGGGTTATGCTTAAGCAAAAGGAGAGCCTGTCAGCACATGTTTTGACAACAGAGGCACTTTGATGGCAGCATGAAACACACTGGTATTCCCAAGGCAGAGAGCTTTTAGGGTATCACTGTCAGAAAAAAATAAAAGCAAAAAGCAGCATTTGACCCCCTCTGCGGCAGGATCCTGTCCCGCCTCGCCCAGCCCCCAGTCCCGCTGCTATGAAGTGCAGCAGCCTGGGCTGAATCGCTCTCCCCACAGGATGGTATATTGGCAGCCCCCAGCTGTCATGGATGAAGTGTTGCTATGTGCACAAGGAAACACCGCACTGCAGAGAAAGGACCTCTCTCTGTACTGGCTCCCACCCCCCTGCCCACCCCGAGTTTTATGAAGTGCAAACCAGGACCCTGGAGCCTGACAAGGGAAGAAGCTGACAGTTGCTTCCTATACGGCAAATAGACACATTCCTGCTCTAAGGCCAGAGTCTTTAGTAATGAGATTTTTTTTCTTCTCCTGGAATTGAAAACTCACATCCTGAATGATAAAGTCCCAGAAACAAAGAGCATCAAGGACACTGCTGATGCTTGTAGCATGTCCTTCTGTGCCCATGCAGGACTTAGGGTGACCTGGACAAAAGCTCTCATGGAAGCACCTCTGAGAAGGGGCAGAGTCATTTTTTGCTCCCCATCTTTACCCTTGCTGTGAAGCCTAAATGCACCAAGGTGCATGGAAGAGGTGCACCTAATTGCAGTATTAGGTTAAGAACACAGAATTGCTTTCTGATAAATGTCTGCAGCAGGAAATGGGATCGTTGTTTCTGGAGACATCCAAAAGGAGCCAGGCGCCTCATGTCTGGACCTTCAGTCTGGGCAAGGTCTGTTCTACCTGCACTGAGCTAGGGACCAAAGGACCCTGTAGGATTCCTTCCAAGCCCAGAAGTCAAGGATGTGGATTTGGGGACTATTTATTTCATCAAAATGAACAGAAGTATGTTCCCTTCCCTCCTGTTGTGAATGCCTCCAGAATCTCTCTCCCCAGCCTTTCCCGCCCCCATCTTGCTCCTCTGCATGACACTCCCTTTCTTTCATCTCCCTCGCATCTGCCTCTCCTCCCATGCCGTCAGTTCTCAGTGGACCTGAGTGGACATGGCACATGTGGATGGTAGGGCAGCCATTGCCTTGCTGGGGACAGGGATCCCATCCCTGCCCTCAGGCTTCCTGCTTGAACCTCCCTGTGCTTCTCTCCATAGAGCAGCCCATCCAGTACGCTCGGTCCACCTGCAAGGCCGGCGTGGCAGAGCTCCACATCCAGGATGCCCTGCCGGAGGATGATGGCACCTACAGCTGTCTGGCCGAGAACACCGTTGGGCAGGCGTCCTGCAGCGCCCGGGTCACCGTGCAAGGTAGGCGCCCGCAGCATCTCTCTAGAAGCACCTTCCTTGTAACACATGTGCCTGCCTGGAGGCAGGTGGAGGTGATGACCTCTAGGAGTTCACAGCGGCAGGGTGTGCCATGGGAGATGGACATGCACAGGTCCCCTTCCTTAGCCCACTAGGGCCGTGGGGAGATGCAGGCATCAAGGCAAGGGCCTCCACTTGGGTAGGCAGGAGACAGCACACGCTGAGGAGACCTGGGACGAGGACTGACATATGCCTTCATGCTTAGGGCTCTTGCTCATGCGTGGGGATGGCTGGGTAATTGAGTACTGGCGTTGAGGCTTTTTTTTTTTTAAGTTTCATTTATTTATGCATACTAGAGCTGGGTACAGGCCAGAGTCATGGGAGCTGAGAGGATTCACCAGAGACAGAGCAGGGAGCAGAAAGACAGATCAGTGGAAACACACTGCTGAGGGGAGCAGCGGGTGAGACAGGAGAGGTCTGCTGCGCCATGAGGGTCTCCTCCCTGACCGGGGATCAAACTTGTGGTGCTGTGCCGTGGATGCTTCACAGTGCGGTGCTCAACCCGCTGCGCCACCAGGGAGGCCCGGTACTGAGGCTTCTACAGGGTCACAAGTTACCTCCCTTTTCCTTCTGTCCCTCACCCTCCCCACCACCCCAGTCTTGTTTTTATACATCACCAGCCTGGTGTCCCATAATCCAATTATCATGTTCATCCCCTGAGCGCGCCAAGCTCTTAGTCCCAGGAGACCGAGGGAGCCGCAGGCTCAAGACAGATCTGGCTGGCTGTGGTTTGACAGGCACGGTGATGCATCAGGAGGTGTTTCTTGGGTCCAGGCCTTTTAGGTAAGCTTAACTGCCCCCATCCCACCCCCAAGCCCACCCCCAACCCCACATGGGCACCCGGCTCCTGGAGGTGTCTGGGGTCTGGGTGCTCTGGGCCTGTCTTCCTCTGATGAGCAGGGCACCGTGGCTCTCGCTCTGTTCCCCAGGCTTAGGACTCCTGAGGAGAGTCTCCCTGAAACCTGAGTGGCTGCCTTCTGGAGGCCACCACAGAAAAGGCAAAGGGGAGAATCACGTGTGGGTCCCTACCTTCAATACTTTGACTGTACCTGTTTTTTTCTCATGAGTACCTCCGCAGCCCGGGTGGTAGAGTGCGCTCCCTATTTTACACAGACGTGTTTGACGGTCTCAAGGAGTCAACATGATTCGCCTGATTGCATCAAGCTAGTTACTCAAACTGACCTCTCCACCCCAAATCCTGGTGACTGCAGTCCCCACTCATGCCTGTGCCAGCCCCTGTCAGAGTGTGCACCCCTGACCCATGAGGGTCTGGGGCCCCATGGGCTGAGCGGTGTCAGCCCTCCTTCCTGAGGACATGACCTGTAGTAGGGGTTCCCTAAAGCTTTCTGGCAAGAGGGGATGAGCTCCTGGGCCTCCCCAGTTTCTCTAAAGTGCCCAGTGTGGCACTGTTACCCCTGAACTGGCCTCCTCCCTCCTGCAGTAAATCCTCCACGAGTGACTCTGTCCTCAGGACCATTCTGCTCTATATGTTTATCACCTTAATCCTCACAGATCATTTCATGGCCTTGGGAAGTTATGATAACGAGACTTAAAGGGAAACAAGAAAAGATCTGAGCCTTATCTCCTAGAGCAGCTCTCCCCTCCCACCAGGGCGGGTCTCTTTGGAGGTTCATGTGGCCCACCTCAAAGTCTAGTAACAGGCAGAGAAAGAACTGCACCCCATGGGGCTGTTGTCTGAGGCTCATCCTGGTAGCTCTCCCAGGCCTGCTAATCCAGCACATGCCCAGACTGCCTTTGTTTAAATTGAATTAGAGACCCAGCTGAGAAGGGGATCCCCTGGAGGTGGGGGTTCCCAGATGGTGTCTGCTGGACCCTCTTCCTTGCCCTGGGGTCTGTTGGAGCATCGGGGCATGTTTAGAAGTGAAGAGTTCCCTGACCACAGCTCTGCCAGGGCTGCTTAGATTTGCTCAGAACAGCTCTGCGTGAGTGAGCACACCCCCCACCCCCACCCCGTGTGGGGATTTACTGGCCTGTGAGGGCCAGACAGAGGCTCAGATACCATAAATGGTGAAGAGGCTGAGAGACGTGGCCACACGCAGGCGGCAGTGCTGGGCCGTCTCACAAGCCCAGGGCAGGCCGAGCCTGGCACCGTGATGCCCCACTCTGTGCCCCAAGGCGCTTGGGAGGCTCCGTCCATGTCCTTCCCCTCATCCGCTGTGGGGTTTTTCTCACTTTATTGGCAGATCCTTTGGCCTCAAGCCCTCTGGGGGCCGCTCCTGGGGGTGTGAGATCCTGCAGTAGAGGCATTTGTTCTCTGCTGTGCCAGCAGCTTTCCCGGACTCTCCTGCAGCTGCCAGGCGTGGCCCGTTGGTGCTCAGTGTAGCCTTGGCCCTGGTGGGGTAGATGTGGAGCAGGCTGGTGTCAGTCTGCTCTGCTGCCCTCCGGCCTTGCAGCCTGGAGTGTTGTAACTCTCCAGGCCTCCCCTTTCTCTTCTGTGAAATGGAGACATTGGTAGTCACCCCTCAGTACTGTGAGGGTCCAATGAATAATACTGATAACATCTTAAACCTAGGAAGGCTTGCTAAGTGTGTGCTGTTATGATGCTTGGCCAAAGATAAAACAGTTCAAAATGCCAAGTCTGAGAAGTCTCACCAAAGGACCGACTTGGTCACCGTGGGTGTCAGTCTGTCTGTCTGTTTTTTAGTGAGGGGGAAAGAGGATCAAAGACAGACCCTGTGGGACCCTCTGCTAAATCCATGGTCGCCTGCACCCCAGTCTAGGAGCTCTGGCCACAAGGGGGCACCATTTGGCAATGCATCTTCCTGCAGTTGTCTGGTTTCCAGGGTGAAGCAGTTTCTGAGGTCAGCTCCCAGGAGGCAAGCTCAGTCCCAACTTTCAGCAGATACTTTGCTGAACACCAGATGTGGGGACTCTTTGGCACTTCGTTAGCTTTTTGCCAAGGTTTTGCAACCCTCTAGAAATCGTTGGCCCAGCACTCTGACATGGGTTCTACAATTTTTTCCTGACTTTCTCAGTCTCCTCCTCTGTAACCCCTTCATCCAAAAATCTGCCGAGGCCCCAGGCAACAATGCCACTTCCTCTGGGAGACCTTCCCCAGTCACCTCAGAGTGAGCTCTCTTAACAGCCTCTCCCTCCCTCATCATATCACGACTTGCCACCACGTCTTTATTGAGCACCTTCATCATGCAAGACGTTGTCCTGGGGGAACTGCAGTGACCAGGCCAGACAAGGGCTCTGCCTTCATGGAGTTTACACCCACGGTGGAGACAGGCAGTGACCAACAGCTGGCCTAATCAAATATTGGCAACTGCCATTAAGAAAGGGAGAGCAGGGCCTTCCTGGTGGGGCAACAAGTTGAACACTTCACTGTGAAGCCTCCGCAGCACAGCACTGCAGCACGAGTTCGATCCCCAGCCAGGGAGGGACCCACATGGCACAGCAGACCTCTCCTGCCTCGCCTGCTGCTCCCCTCAGCAGTGTGTTTCAGTCAGTCTGCCTGTTCTGCTCCCCACTCTGTCTGGTGAATCCTCTCACCTCCCGCACCGCTGGCCTGTGCCCCAGCTCTTGTATGCATAAATAAATCCATCTTAAAAAAAATAAGGGGGAGAGCAGAGACCAGTAGAGTGGAAGGGATCACTTGGGTGATGAAGGGACGCTCTGTGAGGAGATGACCTTGGATGCTTCAGCGAGCCGGATAAAGTGCTCAAGGCAGTCACTACAGCCAGTGCAAAGGTCTGATGTGAGGAACACGTCGACAGTCAGGGTGGCTGGAGCGAAGTGAGTGGGAGCATCATGCAGGATGCACAGAGAGCATTGTATCCTGTGCGTTTGTGCTGATCACTTGCTTGTCTTCCCTACCAGATGCTAGCTGGTAAAACTGCCCCTTCCTTACCGTAAGTCTCGCTGATCATTGCATAAGGACAGGCCGTGCCATGTGAGCACATGTCCAGTGATGTAGCAGCAGACCGAGGTTCGTACCACGGAAGTGCACGGCAGTAGCCCCTCTACCTTCTCACTGGCCTGGGCTCTCCATGCTCTTTGGCATGTGCAAGACATCCTCAAAACTCTCAAGACTTCCAGCAAAGATGCCTTCTTTATTCCCTTCTCACCAGGGGAAAAAAATCCCCAATAGTCCATCAGACGATAAAAGCCTTCCCTCCTGACCCCGGATGGGACCTCAGAGATGATTACTCCAAATTCCAGCAGAGCCCAGGAAGAGCTGAACAACAGTGAATATTCAGTGTATTTGGGTTGAGCCATGGGGCTGGGGGAGGGGAGGCTGCCTTAGCTAGAATGTTTAGATTTATCTCTCCCTGGAGTATCTTTTGCAAGGCTAAAATTCTTAAGTGACTGGATTTATTAACCTGCTAATTGCACACATTTTGACATAGTGTCTCAGCCTAATGGTTTATTTCTTTAACTGTGAACCTGCTGGGCCTATTAAAGGTGCCTAAGGGCATAGAATGTGGAGAAGTTAAAGAAAAACAAACTGATTTCTAGAATAAAAAATAGAACTTTACTAAGCACATTTATTGGAATATTTGTTTTGATGAAGAGTCCTAAAGAAAACAACGAGTTCCAGTGAAGTCAGCTCTTACTGACTGGCCTAGGAAGCAGGGTGCACAGAAGCAGTTTGTTTTCAGACTAGTAACAGGCACTCCGGGGCAGCTGGAGCCCCAGCGCTCCATGGCCATTGGAGTTGGGGAATAGTCATACTTTGGACTGTATAATCTGTCCAGTTGGGCAGGTCTGGATGAACCCTGCTTTCCTTGAGATTAAAAGCACTGGGAATGTCTTAAACTTGCATGTTAAAGAGAAATGTACTGAAAGAAAAGGATACATGTCAGTTTTAACTCATCTTTTCTTGAGACTCTTAGTCCACCCAAAACATCTGTCCAAAAGTCTTTTAAATTCCTTCTTTTAAAGAAGGTAAGCAATTAAGTGTGAAATTATCTTATAACCAACATTTTAGTTTTTATAGGATGAACACAAGGGAATTGGACATGTGGGTCTTTCGTCACAGGACTCCAAGTGTATATTCATACATTTGTGTCCCTACTGTGGACCGGAGCCTCATTTTTCTAATTGAACAATGAAGAGATTTTTAACTGTCTATTCCTGCAGCCCGTTGTAGGTCACATCCACCATTTCCTTGCTCAGTGTCCGTGGCCAAGATTGCTGAGCAGGACTACAGCGTCGTGTTCCTCTGGCAGGACGTGCTCCTTGCTGTGACAGGGTGGTGGAGCATGTGGCTTCCAGGCACTCTTCGGGAGGGAACATTGGGTGGTTTGGATGCTATACCTTTACGTTCAGAGTTTGATTATAACTTCTAAGGCAGAAGAAGGCTGTGGCTGCAATGACCCTGCTTCCGCTCTAGCAACCCTGTCATTACTGGTCAGAAATGTTTGGGGGGATGCCATTCATCATCGGTTCCTTGCATTCCTTTCCTTGCACACTTCTCTCTCCTTTTGCTTCTTAGGTCCTGGAGCAGTTGAGGCTGGGCGAGGAAAGCCAGAGTAAGGGAGGCCATGGACGGAGGACTCTCTTTTCATGGCACAGAAGTGCCATGGAACAGTCATGCTGCCTGGCCAAGTGGATAGACTTTAGCTGGAAGAGAACTTAGACACCTCCTGGGAGAGTCACACTTTTCAAAAATGCCCTGGAAATGAGAAGGGCTGCGCTGTACTCCCAGCTGGGTGGCGGGGACCTTCTTTGATGAGTCCTATAGAACCAACGGTCCTGGAATTTGTGGAAAGGAGGCTAGTTCCGGGTCCCTGGACCCTGCTGAATTTTGAGCACCAAATAAAGGAAGAAGGGAAGATGGTGCTTGCAGAACTCCCCTCCAGTCGGTGATTTACTGAATTTCCATAGTATGTGAGCGTTCGGAGAGTGTCCAACTTGTGTCAGAATGTTATTTTGCATTGTAGTGACTGAGCAAAGTAGCTCAGGTTCAAAGCTTAAGGCAGATCTTCAGCAGAGCTAAACATGCATTTTCAGGAGGTCTGTGTGTCCATGCATGTGAGAGGTTTAGGGAGTAGGAGAGCCCTTCCATCTCTGCTTTTCTCTGTGACCACTTGTGAGTCCAGGGACACTTCTATGACACCAAGGGACAGGAACTGAGACTCCAGGAGTGGCAAGATAGGGGCCCCTCTTAGGGGAGGGCACGTGGAGGTTCTGCAGTGATGATTCGGACCAGCTTTATCTTTGTTTTATATTTCTGTGTCATCTGCTTAAACACTGTAAATGTAACATTCTACAAATTTTGGTTTTGACCTGAAATAAATTTTGAATGATCTGGGAGCCTGCAAGGGCCCTCTTCAAGGAAAACTATTCAATGTACAAATATTTACCTTTAATATAAGTTCTGATCCAGAACATTTTCTCAGAGAGCAGCAGGTTGGCTCATAACAGTTGACAGGTAGAAAAAAGGCTTCTAAGAAATTCGGAATTGTTTCTCCTCTAATCCTACAGAAAGGAAAGGAAGGACTGGAGGACAGAGCAGAGTTATTGTAGGATAAAGGGAGACCTGAGGCCATAGCCAGCCACTGTGACAAGGCTTATGCAGTTCTTAGCCCAGAAGAAGTTAAAGCGCTCGCCTGTGTCTCCAGGTCTTAGGAGACAGTTAGCGTAGGATACCGTATAGGGATTCACGAGAAAGGTAACAATCCTGTTGCATGGATAGTTATTTCTCTAAATAAGAGCTTCTCAAAATATAATAATATAATAAAATATAATTCCAACTCTGCGTTTTAAACTAAAATCCCTATCGATTAGTGTTTTTAATGAGAAACATTGCTTTGCTAGAAAACAAATCATGTCTATTAGAAAAACTGACTTGTTTTATTTAATTCCTATAACTCCACTTTCCATTTTCAAATTACCTCCACTTTACAGAAGCAGCAGCCCTGCTCAGAGCTGGAGGCAGCTGGCCATACTAACCCACCAGCAGCCAGGCCCCACCGCCTCAGCCTGAGCCTCCTGAGGACACTCATAAGCCATTTGGCTGATAATTTAGCTTCAGCAGAACAAGAATTTAATATATAAGTTCATGAGTAGGAACTGCCTTGAGTAACGAAAGCAGAACAAAAAGGAACAAGGAAGAAAAAGGTCAAGGAGGGTCAGAGGCCAGAAAGCTTGTCTCTGTCTCCTTCCTTTCCTCCCCAGCCCCCTCCCACATACATTCCTTCTCTCTTTTTCCCTTTTCCTTTCTCTTTGCCTTCCTTGAGTCTTATTGACAGCATTCCTCTAATGCGGCATTCCTCTCCTTTGTCAATAAACTGCTTTATTGAGTATTCTTAATTTTCATTCTCATCTTTCCCCAGGAAGGGCAGGGTCTGATCCTTTTCCTTTCTCTCCAGACAGAAGAGTGTGCCTGACAGCTTGCTACTCAGTTGAGTTATGGGAGTGAGGCCGTGAGTGAATGGAAGTTATTACCCAGTGGACCAAGTATGACAGCAATGGATCAGGTCACTTGAAATCATTACTCCTAAGCCAGTGAAGCAAGGAGGCTGGGCCCTTCCTGCTTTCCAGAAAGAGGAACCCCTCTGCACACGGGCTCAGTAGCTGCAGGTAGTGCAACTATGGGAAATCCAGGTCTAAGTAGCCTGGCCCCGCTTCAGCTGGGCAGCAAGTCTGCCACTGGGTCCCAGGTGCCCTCCTTGATATTTGCATCCCCAAATGAAGAAAGCTCAGTTTCCCTGAAGACCTTTTTACTGGGGGTATCTGCCTTAGATCCTGGCCTTCCTACCCTTGCCTCAAACCATGATTGGTGCCTCTGACAGAAAGCTCTAGGGGATCGAGATGACCAGCCTCTGTTCTCAGGTCACAGAGGAGAGTACCAAGCCCAGGACCCAGGCACCTTGTCAGCCCTGGGGTCTAAGGACAGGCCAGTTTCTCTGAGTTTGGGTTCTTCCACTGTAAAGTGGGGACACAACTCGCCCTACTAGTCAAGGTAACACCAGTTTAGCCGTGGACACCCTTCAGAATGCTGAAGTGCTAAACTTTGTAAGAAATTATTGTTCTGTGATTATCTTAGAGGCAGCTGAGATAACTCCCATTCAGAACTCTGCCTGGTTAAATGTGAACATCCTGGATTGGGGGGGGACTTTTCTCATTGTAGTTATTGTCAGATTGCATTTTCCCAACCCCCCCCTCCAAAAAAATTGGTTGGGTCAGAAAAGGTACAAAGTATTTTTATACTATTGTGTACTCAGTATTGTCCTAGCTATTTTAAGTATTATTTCTTTTAATCATCTAAAAACCTTGCAGTATTTATCATTCATTATACTGATGATGTGTACATCTCACCTATTGATATTATATTATCATCAAAAATTGATGACAAATTATATTATCATCAAGTTAGAGGAGAGAACACTGGGGCTTAGGTTAGAGAACTTGCTTCAGATCACCCAGCTAGAGCTGTGAGTCCAGAGCTCCAGTTTCTACCCATCCCTTCTAATTTTGTCTAAGTCCTCACAGGAGTGAGCACACACTGACGCATACTGTGAAAGCCACAGGTGCACCAGAATGACTCGCTTGACTTTGGAATTAAATGAAACACGCACACACAGTTGCTCTTTTTACCTGGCTGCCTCTGCTCTGCTTTAGTTCTGCTCCCTTGGCAAGGATCTCAGCTGTGGGCCAGAAGATGATGTGGTTCTCATGGAGAGCCCCCAGGTGTACCACTGAAGAAACTGGTTCCCTTGGAAGAGATCGTCCCCTCCCCCCATCATCTTGGCCTTGCCCTCAGAAGGTCGGATGTGCACTCCAGGTCTGCCTGGCTCTGGCTCTGTCACCTTGGACAGGTCATGTCACCTAAGTGTGTCCTATGCTGGCCTTTCAGAAAATGGAGTGCTCAGGTTGCAACTGGGGCTTCAGGCTGCTTTTCTTGGGCCACTTAGGAAAGCCACTTGCCCAAAACTGAGATCTTCCCTGGCTCCTTAATCCCAGTACGGTGAGTTTTTAGAGAAGTTGGCTGGTTTTCTCACCTCACAAAGAAAGCAGGGATAACAGCCATTCACTGGGCTCCAGTCACAGTCCCCCGAGTCCTACGTGGCCCCAAACCACAAGGCTGACAGCAGGTCAGTTCTGCACGCTCATTCTCAGTTCCCTCCTCCCTCCATTCTTGCTGTTGGGCTTTGGGGAAGAAAGAACAGGGTGAGGGACCAGGAGGGGCATGCACTGAATGCCTGCCCCAGGGTGGGTTCTCACAAAGACAGTCACTCTCTCTTCTCTCCTAGAGGGAGCGCAGCACAGGTTTGCTTCCAATTTACTTTAGATACATCCCATGATATGTTCTAGCAACGCTTTTGTCTTCCTAACAGTCTTCGCCTCAGGTTACATACAAATGAGTCTGTAATCCTTGGGTAAAGGCCCAGTCTCCAGTTGTTCTTTTCCTGCTGATAAACCCACCAAATAATTGAGCCCAAGTGAATAGTGTGAGTCAGCTCGCGTGCCAGCCTCACACGAGCTATCAGCAATGATGATGAGGACGTTGCTTGAGAGACTGATTACCCCACGTACAGATGAGGACGCTGAGCTCCAGAGAGACAGGGGCTTGCTTGCGGCCAGGCCCCCACCTCCCACCCTGGATCTTCAGCTGCCACATGGGAGACAGTGCCCAGACACCCTCTCGGAGAGGGAGGTCAGACAAGCTGTTATTCCCACTGACCGACTCACAGGGTGATGTGGCTTAGCTGCAGTCCCAGGCCAGGAAACCAGAGAGTGGGGAGATACAAGAAAGGATGGGAGGCAGAGAGGAGACCACCCCCAGTTTGAAAGTAGGGAGCTGGAGTTTGGGGTGTTCCCATAGCCCCTAGGACTAGAGCCCATCTGTGCAGAGCTCAGATGCTGGGCACTCTGGCTGAGACAGCCAAGAGGCGGGGAACAGGGGGACTCTGGAGAGGAGAAAACATTTTGTCCTCGAGCTTTCTCCGTCTGTGCAAGACAGGAAATTCCTCAACTCTCCCGAGGCAGCAGGCTTTCCTGGCCACTGCAGCCCAGCCAGGGAAAGGAGATCTATGCATTTCCAATACCGTCCTCCCCAGCCCTCTCCACCAGCCCACTCCTGGGACCATCTGCAAGGCCAAGACCACCCGGGCACTGCTCTGTCAGAGGCAGTGAGGCAGGGCCTGGGGTGAGCGAGCGCGGGGCCTGAGAGCCCACCCTACATCATGGAGCATAAGGTGGCCCACCTGGATGGCTCTCTGCCCTTCATGCCTCTCCTGCTTTGGGGGTGTTTTTCTCCCATCTTAGGGGTAATCTTAGCCTCTCCCGGTCTCGTTCCCAGAGGCTACACCAAAGGGCTTTGCACTGGGCCATATTTTGTTTTTAGTGACAACAAATTTAGAGAGAGGCCTTTCTCGGTAAAGCACCCTGGAAATGTGCCCTCTCAGCTTCAGGCTTCCTGGAGAAGATCTGCATTTGTTGTCTCTGGTATTTGCTGCCAAGAACCCAAAATATCAGAGTCCCTTTCCCCCAAAACATAGAGTTTAAGTTAGAGTTAAGTCATCCTAGCCATATCTAGCCCCACCCAAAGACAACAGAAAAGCTGAAAGGGAATTACAGAAAGTCAAAGTCACTTGGCTTGAAAGACAAAGGGCAGGTCAGAGACTGGGCAGCCCATGTCGACCTGTGTGTGAAACAGGAGGCAGACAGCTCAGCTGCTTTGCTATCCCTACCCCTCCACTCATGTGGAGCAGGTCAGGGCCCAGCTTGGGGAGATTCCAGGAATAAGGTAAGCCTGTTTGTTTACCCACCTCTCCTAAAGAGTTGAATAGAGTGAGTGGGCCTGTCCTGAACCCAGAGAGTTAATCCAGTTTTTGTGTTTTATTCTCTGGTGTGCTTCCCCACTGACTGAGAGTAATTCTTCCTCCAGCTTTTATTAAGGTAAAATCAGTGTAGAAAAGATCGCATGTATTTATGGTGTTTAATTTGAAACCTTCACCACCATTTTTAAAAATGAACCTCTCCATCACTCTCAAAGGTTTCCTCACACCCCTTTACAATCCACCTTCCACTCCTGCCCCCAGACAATAATGGGTCTGCTTTCTGTAACAGTACTTTGCATTTTCTAGAATTTGTATAAATAGAACCATCCATTGTGTAGTCTTCCTTTGATTTCTTATTCAGTGTATTTTCAAGATGTGCCCTTGCTGTCACGTTGTTGTTAGCCCGTTCCTGTTGATTGCAGAGTAGTATTTCATTGGATATTCACAATTTGTTTATTGATTCACTTGTGGGTGGCATTTGGGTTGTTTACAGTTGGGGCCCATAAACTGCTATGAAGGTTTATGTACAAGTCTTTGATGCTTTCATTTCTCTTGTGTGCGTTCCCACCTGCAGTGTGTGAAGGCTCCAGTTGTCTCACTTCCTCACCAACACCAGTACTTGGACGACCAATCTATATTTTTAGACATCGAGATTAGTGTTACGATTCTGTCTTTCTTGAGGTACTTAAAGTCATGGAGAGGTGGTGACAGAGCATCTTGCAATCATAGAAAAAGGAGAGGAGCTCTTCAGCTCTGTTTTATGAGAGCCATCAAGATACACCATTGAATAAAAGCATAAGGTGCCAGCCATTGTGCATAGTGTGCTATCAGTTTTTTTAAAGAAAAAAATGAGAATGTATCTCTTTACTTGAGTGTGTTACACACATAGACCATCTCTGGCAAGATGAGTAGAGAACTGAAAATTGGTTGTCTTTGGAGAGAGAGCTTGATGGCTGAGGACAGGGCTGAGAGGGAAGTATGACATGTACTCTTTAGAGCCTTTTCAAGTTTGTGCATGTCAGTGTTTCACTTGTTTAAACAAGTAGATAAATTTTAAGGAAAAAACTGTCATAAGATTCCCCAGATATTGGTTCCCCCGCCCCCTTGAAGTTCTCCTGGGGAACCAGAGCCTAGCCTGAGCGGGGCTCCCCTGAGGTCTGGTTCTTGCCCTGCCATCAGGAGAGAACACTCAACCCAGAAGAAAAGTGGTCAGGCACTGTTCCCAGTGGTCCCGGACCTCCCCAAACTCCTTATCTGTGAGTCGCCCATTTCTCATGGGAACCTGAGCCTTCACGCAGCGATGCGCCAAGTGGTCCTCTAGTCTGTATACTGAGTGAATGAATGTTCACCCCATGCCAGTTCTGTTTCTGCCATGCAGAGAAGAAGAGTGACTGCCTTGTGTCCGCCGCTCCCGGCAAGCCTGTTGTGCCCCACTTCATGCAAGGCCTGTCTGACCTCAGAGCCATGGATGGAGGTCAGGTCACCATGACAGTCCAGGTGTCAGGTGTGTCTCTGCATCTCTGTGCTTGGGGCGTATGTGAAAACGGGCATTGCTCCCTAATGTCCTGCTCAGATCATTGATCCACCCCCAAAATCAGCATGTCAGTCAGCAGATCCAAAGAAGAGGAGTCTCTTGGTCTCCTTTCTGCTTTCTCTGGATTCAAGGCTAAGTGGTCAAGGGGAAGAAGAGGACCACAACCAGAGGCGTGAGGAATCAATTTGAAAACAGTGTAGTTGAGTAGCCGTAAGATGTTAAACCCTGGGTCAAACCAGATGAGGTGAGAACTCCCACTTATCAGAAGATTTACTCAGTTGCCTATTGAGATATTAGATGAGAAGATGGGGCAGAGGGCCTTCAGAAGCATGGGTCACAAGAACACATGCCAGCGTGCAGTCTGAGATGCATGGCCCTTGCTGGGACCCAGCGAGAGATGCCCGGACAATCTATGGGCACAGACTTGCAGACTCGAGGTCACGCCTGGGGCATCCAGAGTTTCCTGTACATCACTTAGGGTTAGTCAGTTTGACAGTCTGCAGGTGGCTTTCCTGGGTTTTAGCTCCTCTGGAGCCACAGAAGCGATGAAGATGAGCTCTGAGAGAACCTGTGACTCACCTTCTTATTTTTTTTTTTAAGATTTATTTATTTATGCATACAAGCACTGGGGTACAGGCCAGAGGTACGGGGATGTGAGAGAATCCACCAGACAGAGCAGGAGGCAGAACAGGCAGATGGACTGAAACACACTGCTGAGGGGAGCAGCAGGCCAGGCAGGAGAGGTCTGCTGCACCATGTGGGTCACTCCCCGGCCGGCAGCAGGGATCGAACTCATGCTGCAGTGACTGCGGTTTGCTTCACAGTGCATTGCTTAACCCACTGCACCACCAGGGAGGGTCCCCGTAACTCATCTTTTTGAGGAACCTCATGAACTCCTGCTCCCACAGGCTGGAGGGCCCCACCCCCATCCACACTTACTATTCCACTCACTGAGTGCTGAAGTTGACCACACTCAGAAGGCTCTGCCCCCGGCCTCCAGGAGATCATGGAGGTCTCCAGCCTATGCCATCCAGTCTCCCTGGGCAGCTATCTCAAGGGCTGGGCTCCTCTGGCTCAGCTCTTAAGCAGAGGAAACCCTCATTGGTAGCCATTATTTAATGCTCCAACAAATTACCAGAAGCTGCCAAGGAAAACAGACTAGCAAAAAGTCAAAAATGAAATCCGCCAGGAACCAGGGTCTGAAATCCTGCCTGAGCTGGTGTCTATCTTCACCCTTAGACATGTTTGTACGGTAACAAGATGAAATGGTAACAAGTTCTCTTTCTGGGGAACATTGGCACGAGGCCGCTGTGCGAGTCCCATGGCCTCGTCTCAAGGTGCATGCCCAGTGAGGCAGCGCAGAGCCCGGGCACGTCCAACGCAGTGACCTGCGGCCTCTCGGTATTACCATGCAGCACAAACCCAAATGTTAACGACCGTACTTCCTGCGTTTTCTTTTCCATTCCTGAAATCATATTTTTTTTTTATTTCTGGATTCGTTCTATTTTCCTCAAATTTGTTACTAAATCATGATAATTAGAATGAACACACATTGGGTACTTTTTTAGTGCCAGATGGTTTGAATAGGCTGCTAAGGGCGGCTTAATAATTCATTTGATCCTCCCAAGAAGCCTCTAGAGCAGATAGTCTTAAATTCATTTACAGAAGGGGAGACTGAACCACACCGAGTTTAGTAGGGTATTTGCTGCTGTGTACACTCTGCTGAGGCACTGCCTGGTTCCTGGACCACCTCCCTGACCAGTGCTGCTGTCCTTCCTCCTTGCAGGGAACCCGCCCCCTGAGGTCATCTGGCTCCACAACGAAAATGAGATCCAGGAGTCCGAGGACTTCCACTTTGAACGGCAAGGCACACAGCACAGCCTTTGTATCCAGGAGGTGTTCCCTGAGGACACGGGCACGTATACCTGTGTAGCCTGGAACAGTGCCGGGAAGGTCTGCACCCAGGCCATGCTCACAGTGCAAGGTGAGGTCAGCCAGGTGCCCAGGGCGGGCCAGGGATGGGGGGAGTGCCCTGGACTCTCCAAAAGCAGTCTGGGAAAACCACGTGAGGCTACTTTGCTCCCACCATGGACCCTGTGCGTCCTCAGTCCCATCCCAACCCTGGAGGCCATCTCGCTGCCCTACCTCTCAGACTTTGACTGAGTGGGGCTGCCTTTCTCTGCCTTCTGAAGTCGCTGCCTTTTCTGGGTTGCTGATGACCAGCTGCATAGAGCGCTAGGAGACAAATCATTAATACCCTTAGTGATCTGGCAATGATAGCTTCCTACTGCCCCCGCCCCCCGCTACATAATAACCTGTCAAATCACACAAAGTAAGTGACAACTCCAAGTCATATGCATCTGATGTAGATCGTTACTGCCTAGCCCAGGTAGCCTTTCAGGGCTCCCCTTTGGATATACAAATTCGTGGTAATAGTCTCCATAAGCAAGACAGATTTACCATCAAAGATGTGCCATATTTGTATATCTAATTAAGTGTTTCTGGAAAAGCTTGCTTTCTGTAAAGTCTTAAGACTTGCACCATCATGGAGAGTTGAGTGGATGCAGTCTGCTGAAGACCCCCCCCTTGCCCCTTCAACCCTGTGCCAACTTGCAGAGCCTCAGGATGGCACCCAGCCCTGGTTCATCAGCAAGCCTCGCTCGGTGACAGCCTCCCTGGGCCAGAGTGTCCTCATCTCCTGCGCCATCGCTGGTGACCCCTTCCCCACTGTGCACTGGCTCCGAGGCGGCAAAGCCCTCTCAAAAGACACTGGCCACTTCGAAGTGCTGCAGAATGAGGATGTGTTCACCCTGGTTCTAAAGAACGTTCAGCCCCGGCATGCCGGCCAGTATGAGATCCTGCTCAAGTGAGTCTGCATGTCCTGCAACCTCCTGCATGCCTTTGCCCCTTAAATTCCTGCCTCCCTGCAAAGTCCCTACCTAGAACTGGGAAGCCAGAGGAGGTACTAAAAATTGTGGGACTTGGGCTTCAAGGTAAATAAAGGTCAGGCTCAGTGTTTTCATCTCTCCCACTGCACACTGCAAACCTGCCCTTCTGAGTGAGCTCGGTTCTCGGAGTCCTCTGTCTTAAGACATCTGACCTTTGTTTCCCTATTATTGGGGTGTGGGGAATATGAAGGAGGGAAGAATGGATTAGAATCGGAAAAGCAGGAGGATTGAGGAAATTTATTAGTTGTCTATCGCTGTGTAACAAATGACCCCAAAATGTAGTCGCTAAAAACAGTTATGATCTCACAATATCTGTAGGTCAGGAGTTGGAAGCACCTGAGCTAGAGGATCTCAGGTGAGGTTCCAGTGAAGCTGTCTGCTGAGCTGAGTAGGCTGGAGCATCACTTCTAAGGCGGCTCCCCCCAGTCCTGGGTTGCAGTTCTAGCATCACAGCTGTGCAAGGTTTATGCTCCTGTAAGAGCCAGCTGCCCATGCTGAGCCGTCAGTCCCCTGAACTGCAGTTAGGCTGTGCTGAGTGCCAAGGCAACTGCTGTGACGAGTGCTGTTCCCGCAGCAAACACAGAGCCCCATCGTGTGTGGGTGTGGGCTTTATACTTTTATCGGTTCATTTTTGCTGTCTAACAAAACCATCCCAATATTACTGGCTTTTCAAAACAGCCATTTATTATTACCTCTCAGGAGCCTTGGATCTGCTCAGAAGTTCTGCTGATCTGGGCAAGGCTCACGGAATCTCAGCTGAGCTGATGATGCATCTGTGGTCAGCTGATGAGATGGCTGTGGGCTGGCTGTTGTCCTGTTACCGTCAGGCTCAGCACACACCAAGAGCGCTGCCTTGTGCCCGAAGCACCTCTGCCTCCAAAATAGAGAGGAGATGTGCTCTTCCTCTCCTGGACCAGTGCAAATAGTGAAACTGGTTACGTATGTGTGAGAAGAGTTGGTTTGTCTAGATGGACGGAGTGGTGCTATGTACAATACTTATGTTTGTCAAGCCAGACATCCCAGAAGAGATGACATTTTTGTGGAATTTTGAGTAAAAAGAAAGGCCGAGCCTTGGCTAATGAATAGTAAAGGGCTGGCTGTTTGAGGGCGTGTTGGATGGGCTGCAGGAGAGGGTAGGGGAAGAGCAAACCGGAGGGCGGTGGGAAGCCTGCCAGGCCCAGCAGAGGGCTGCGCTGGAAGGTCAGCAGGCAGACTGTCTGGGGCCAGTTGGGGACGGTCATAAAACTTAGACCGTCCCAGCTGGAAGGGCCTTCAGAGTTATCTAGCCTCCTCCTCAGTTATTAATGGGGAAACTGAGGCCTCAGGGTCACAGACTTGCTCATGGTGAGCCAAAGGCGGGTAGCAGAGCCCAGCCTGAAACCCTCCTCTCTGTATTCAGTTCATATGCACGTGTGTCCCTGGCTCTTCAAGTGCACTGGAGTACCTGGGAACTTGGGGTACCTGGGAAGCACACTAGAATCCCCTATCCACACAGCCCTCACCCCTTCTACCTCCCATTCCTTTGGGAGGCCTCTTCATTCCTTTGGGAGGCTGTTGACTGGTTTGGCTTTGTCCCCAGCTGAGAAGGCATGCAACAGTGGAAAGTTCTCCTGGGCCTGTGTGCCAGGCCTACCAAGGCTCCCCACCTCCACCCAGCTTTTCTCATGACAGAAATCAGACCTAGAGCCAGGAGAGGATGTCTTTTAAGGAGGAAGACTGGATGGCTGGAGGAAGTGGGGTTGGCGGCAGGAGGGCAGGCCCTCTCTGTCCCTGCCTAAGTTGTGGGGTAGATACGAGTGGGTAGTTTTTACCTCTGCACCCCTCCTTAGACCTTTCCTTGAACTGAAAGGGAAAATGTTCAAAAATCAGCTCTAAATTCCAAGGGAAATATTTGAAAGATTGATGATACTTGCCGGCAAATTAGTTCTTTAAACTAATTTTGTATGCAAAATCCATTCCAGAGATGGGTGATTCAGAGTGGGACAGGGTCCAAGACTTTGTAACCAGAGTGGACTTCTTATTCGGAGCTGGAGAGATGGGGCAAAATGGCTCTATTAGCTTGTAAAGGGGACAGCAGCTATTAAAGTGGTAGCCCCATGTCCTCTGTGGCAGCATCTGGGCTGGATGTGGGGGCCTCAGCCTCAGCCCTCACTTTGTTGCTGAGTCTGTGCAGATAGCACAGGTGACCCCCAGAGGCTGCCTGGCTGCTTCAGTTCTCTGGCCTGTGTGTCTCAGGCAACGGGCCCACCCTAACCCTAACCCTAACCCTGACCTTTGTAGGACCTGAATGAACCCAGGATTTGCCTTCAAGGCCCAGGAGAGATGTAAGTGTATGGCTGCAGAAATAACTGCCCCAGGCCCTCCCCAGGGATGCTCCACCTAGTGTACCAGTTCTCCACCTAGTGTGCCCTAGTTCTCCACTTTCTGTCCTACACACACACACACACACACACACACACACACACACACTCTCTGCCCAGGAGCCTAAGGGTAAGGCTGGATATGGGTGAAGCAGCAAGCAATAGGAACAACAGAAGCCCTTACCTGCTTCCCCCTTGGGAAACAGATACCTGCCCTCGGGGGACAGAGCGCCCCACCATTTAAAGCCTCAGCGGGACTTGGTTAGGGTAAAGCAGGGCCATCTGGTCTGGGGCTGCTCCTGATCCCTGCATCTGGGCTGTGTTCTACTTGTGACAGGAAGAAACTGGGAAAACGTAGCTCTTGGGCATCCTGTCCTCACACCTCACACCACCCAGGGGGCACCCCACCCTGTTCCAAAGAATAGTGGGAAAGCTATGGCCTAAGGCTGCCAGCAGCCTGGCAAGAATGGGGTGTCAGGGGGCTGAACCTCACACCCAAATGACTCCCCACAGTATTCTAAAAATTGACAGAAGCCCCACAGCTTTGAGCGTTGACTCCTCAGCGCTGAGGGATCCCCAGCCTCCCCAGGGCCTGGCTTGAAGGAGGCACCTAATTGCTGTTTGCTGAGCCAAGGAGCACCCTGGCCTTCAAGCTCCAGATATTAGCCAGATGTTAGTTTCCCTAAACCTTGAGTCTGTGCTCCCTGGGAGCCTGAGCATTGAGGACGGTGGGCAGGAGAGAACCCCTGCCCTCCCCCACTCCCCCCAACACAAGAGGTGAGAGGGGCTCTGGAGGGTAGCAAAGATCTTGCCTGGGAGTGAGCAGCAGCACCTAGGACCCCTGAGAATCATCTGCCCCACCAAGGACGCTGCGCCTGACCCCAGCCGGCCCCCTGTAGGGAGGGAGCCCAGTCAAGTAAAGTCGATGCGCACAGGCCTCCTCGGAGCTGCATGAACCCCTGCTCAGATGTCTGTCCAGGTGCCCATGTTCGTCTGTCCAGGTGCCCATGTTCCCACGCATGGTCATGCAGGTGCCCGCCAGGCAGACCCCGCACAGGTGTGCATCCTCGCACGTGATTGACATGTGCATACACACGAAGAAACGCACAGCGTGTGCATAGCCCAAAATACATTGGTACTGATAAGCACGGTGGCTGGGCTGGGAAGGGCACAGATCTATAATTACAGAAGAACCAGATCCCAACCCCTTTTCCTGCTGGTTACTCTGTGAACTTAGGCAGATGTCTCACTTAACCTGTGTAAGATTCATTTGCCTTACCCATAAAAACGGTGCTGATCCCAACCTCATAGAGCCGTTGTGAGAGTAAGTGAGATGCGCTATGCAGGGACCTGGTCAGAGTTTGTCACATCTGTGGTAGGAGGTGAGGCACGTGCGGGCCCCTGACCTGCTGGGGAGATGGCCACTTCTGGGGAGCTGGCCACCCAGCCCTGCCACAGTAACCCCCAGTCTCTTTTCCTCCTTCTCTTCAGCATTGGAGTTCTCAGTGCCTCACTGGGATGTTGTGGGAACAAGAATGGTAGTGGCTGTGGCAGCCACGCCAGCTAGAGGTGCCATATAAATGCCGGTTTTTGGTTATTACCGTGAAGAGTGGCCTTAGGCCAACCCTGTCCCCTCCCTGGCCTGGTCAGGGCTCAGGCACACCAGCAGGTGGCAGCCTTGTGGAGTGGCGGGAGGAGTCACTGTCCATCACCAAGTGTGCCCTCGGAGGAGGGGGCTCAGCTGGCCGTGTACCATGGGGGGTTGAACAGTACTGACAGCAGCTTGAAGGCCCCAGAGCCTTCCCCATCTGAAGCAGGAAGAGAAAGAGCTACCGGCGGGGGAGGCATGTTCAGTTTTTGATTTAAAAAATTCTGAACTAGTATAATTCCTTCTAGTTCCATCCATGTTTCTATAAATGTCCCTAGTTTCTCGTTTTTGATTGCTGAATAGTATTCCATTGTGTATATGTACCACATCTTCTTGATCCAGTCCTCTACTTTTGGGCTTTTGGGTTGTTTCCAGGTCTTAGCA
>JAGFMF010012012.1:816025-910387 GCA_019455555.1 Galemys pyrenaicus | reverse complement strand
GTCTGTGGTGAATCCTCTCACCCCCCACACCTCTGGCCTGTACCCCAGTGCTTGTATGCATAAATAAATAAATCTTTAAAAAAAAAAAAAGAAAAAGAAGCAGTACTTTGGTGCCTGGAAGTAAGGAGCCTCTCACACCTCTGCGTTCTCTGCCAGTTTAAGTGAAGTTTTCTGGGCAGACCTGCCATCATCCTCCCTCTGTCGAACATCCTTGTATTGGTTGGTCAGGTCTGTGTGATGGGGGTGGGGTTCTCATCGAGATCAAAGTCCATTTGAGGAGCAGTGCCTGTAGGCCTCCCTTCTGGCCTCGCCCTGACTCACACGCATGGACACAGCTCTGTCCATCCTGGCCTGGTGACTTGTCCTGTACACAGGGGCTGGGGAGGCTGTGGCTCTGGGCAGCAGGATGCATGTGGCTCAGGATGCATGTCTGACTCTGCCCTCCTCCTCGTTGGTGACTGCTGCCCTGATGACGGGTGAATTTGGGTAGAACACCATGCTATTAGCCGGTTTATGTGTCTGAAGGCAGGAACTGGGCACTGCCACCACCCCCCCCACACACACATGGCCCATCAGGCTCAGTCCTCAGCCTCTCCACAAACCCCAAGGGGAACCTTTCAGGGGTTCCCCAGAGAAGGAGCCAGTCCTGGGATGAGAGAGCTAGGGTGGCCAAGGACCAGACCCCATATTTCTGTGTGTGCCAAGCCTGGCTTCTCGCCCCTTAACCAAGCAAAAGTGGGGGCTGGGGCAAACCTGGACAAGAGTTGGGGAATGAAGGCCACTCTGCCCCTCTATGTGGTGACCAAAAGGCCCTGCATTAAAAAGAAGCAATCCCAGGTGCCCCTCTCCCAGCCCAGTGCCCTCTGCTGGCCACCGTTCTCACCTCAAATACTGTTCTGGAAAAGCCAGCTCTGGGGTCCCAGACTATCATCACCTCCTCCCAGTAGATCTTCTCACAGACCAGTATCCCTGCTGGACAGAGACTGCTGCCCTCCCCACCCACCTTTTTGTCCAAAACTCCCTTTTCTAAGATGCATTCCCGGCATCACTGCTGTAAGCTGGGCAGAGCTTCCCGACCTACCACCGCTCCTCACACAGGTCTACACACCAGCGCCTGATGTCTCTTAATAACATCCCAGTGTCTGGGGCCTATGTCCATGTGGTCCTTCTGTGGTGTTGGATGTTCTCCAAAGGCAGAGGTTATTTCTCTGCCTTCTGTAGTTTTTCATTATGTCTCCATAAGAGAATTCTCTGGAAGGGGGAAACAGGTACCAGGAGGGCGTATATTTAAGGATTAGTTATTTTGGACCTAGGCTATCGGCAAAATGTACCCTGGCTTTGTTGGAAGGAGGGTTAGTTCCCACAAGACTCCCAGAGGCTGCTGTGTGTGTAACACCTGCTGTGCTCTAGGGGCTGGGTCAGGTGTTACACAAGACCAGAACTGGCCACTCAAGTGTCCTTCCTCTTGCTCCCCAGGCTCACGCTGCTCGGTGTCCATCGAGAAGGCACTGCCCGAGGACAGAGGCTTATACAAGTGTGTGGCCAAGAACGCTGCTGGCCAGGCTGAGTGCTCCTGCCAAGTCACCGTGGAAGGTAGGTCACGCCCACCCACCCTGCCTCACATGGGGTCCCACTTCTCAGCCCGCCTTGCCCACCTCTCCTAAACAGGACTGCATCTGAGGCCGCCATTCACACCCAAGGCATTCGTTCTGTGGGTGTCAAGCCATCTTTTACAAAAATGAGACAGGAAGGAAAGGGAAGCCCCGCTTGATAATTTATGCAGCCTCTCAGCCCCACCCCAGCTGGGAGGTGGGGTTGCCACCTTGTCATTCCCCCACTCCTCAGCCCTGACCCCCCACATGAAGAACCTTGCTAAGCAGGAAAGCCTGGGCACCAGACAGGAGGAGAAAAGACACACCCACAGGAAAATGACCACATAGTATCTTAGAAGCCACGACAAAGAAGTGTCAGTGCTGGCAGGACAGACCAAGAGGAGAAAGCAGAGTGGGTCTATGTGGGGAGACTTCCTGGAGGAGGTGAGTTGGGGCTGAGTCTTTGGGGAGAGGGGAAAGGCTGCCTCTACAAAAAGAAAAAAAAGCAGTGATAGAAAGAGAGGGAGAGGAAGAGCCCTGCGGGAGCAGAGGCCTGCCTGCAAGTCTGGAGCAGTCTCCGTGTGAGGGAAGGCCAGACCCTGGCTGGGAGGAATTGGGGGGGGACTTGCCCTAGAGAAATTCAGGTGGTATATTGGTGACTCTTTTTTCTCTCTTCTATGTGGAGTTTAAAATTAGAGACTGGGAAGTAGAACAAACCTTTTGATGGTTTAGGCTCTCACCCTCATTTTGCAGAAAGGTATGGTGTCCTGCATGAGGCCCCCTGCCCATTAGGGCCCAGCCAGGAGGAACTGCTGGACCTCACAGTCTGGTCCCTTATTACTTCATTACTTGCTTGGAACAGTCTAAAAATATGGTTTGGGGAAAGTAATTTCTCGCCCAGAAATGACTGGTTAGTAACTACTATTGACATGTTGGAAACCAGTGCCCAAATAAGGCCACTCAAAGGCTAGCTTTGTTGTTCTTGTGACTCCTGAATCCGATCCTACCCTGTTTTACTACTGTCCCACAAGATCTTTGCCCTGTTCTGGATTTTATCATTTCCTAATCACTTCCTAGTCACAAACCTGATATCTATGAAATGAAATGAACGTGAGTAAAAAAGATGAAGTGTTAAAAAAAAAAGTCTTTTAAACACACAGTGGCAACTCAGAGCAAATTGTCAGCAGTCGATGGGAGAGCTGAAACTGTTGTTGACGAGTGTTCAGTGAACTTGTACCTGCCACAGGCGGTCTGGGTGTAGGGGAGCAGGTGTGATGGGCTGAAGAGCACGGTCAGCTCAGAGAGGGCTTGAGTGTGTGCTTTGGGCCGCTGCATGGGGAGGTGTGTGACCTGGCCTGCTGATGCCAGGCCAGAGGCCAGTCTCCCACTGCACAGGTGCTGCAGGCGAAGAAACAGTGTCTCTGGGAACTTGACCCTGGAAGTCTGTTTCTTACCGGTCATATTTGGCACGCATGGGTTCCAACCAAGGAAGCCCAGCCTGCTAATGAGGCTATCTGATTTTGGAAATCCCTCTCTCCTTTGAGTCCTATTTACATGGCTAGCTGAAGGCAGGATAACTATTCATTCTCCTTATCTGCAAATGACAGCACCTTTTGGAGAAACAACAAATGGTTTATTTTAGTACCTAACTTTCTTTGGTTTCCCTACAGTATGCTTTTAGGGAACTGATTCTGCAACCACAGGGCTTTTTTGCTTATTCATTATTCTCCTTCTACTAATTGCCTTGCTCTGTCCACTAATCTTGACAATCATCATCATTATTTATCTTTAGTTCCATCAGAGGGGTTTCTGTAAGGTTTGGCCTCTAGCTGAAAGTTGGGAGCAGGGCCTTAGGAGAAGAGCTAGCAAAGGGATCAAGGGAACCAGCTGAGATAACAGAACTGACTCTCGCATAACTGAATTTTATTTTGTTTGGTTTAGTTTGTTTTTTTTTTTGTTTTGTTTTGTTTTTTTTTGTTTTTTTTTTTTTTTTTTTTTNTTTGTTTTTTTTTTTGTTTTGTTTTGTTTTTTTTTGTTTTTTTTTTTTTTTTTTTTCAAAGAGAAACAGGGCAGCCCCATCAACACCCACTCTTTTCCCTTTTGCTATTCTTGGAGGTATGTTAGTGTCCTACATGGGGGTGGGCTTCTTCCCACATTTAACTTTATTAGCTCTAGCTAAAGAGTAAAGGACTACAGTTTCCTTTACTGCTGTCCACCCCACCCAGTTTTCAGACATTTCCCCTCTTGCGCTCCACTTAGCTGATTGGGTGTCCTCTCTTCATTCTGTCCCTGAGGCTCAGCTCCTCCCTGCTCCCTAAGGCAACAGGCCCTAATTTAGAAATTCGAGTGGGTCCCTGCTTCCTTGAAATTATAGGCCAAAACTTGCATATCTGGGAATTAGAGCATTTTTCTGAAGAGGGGGTTCAGATTTTTTCATCAAATTCTCAAAAGGGGTAATGAATTAAAAATATATTGAAGAACAATTTGCCCTCAGAAGTCCTCATGACTGAACTTTGAAGCCCAGTTGTGCGCGGGGTCTTCTAGCCTCTCCCCACCGACAGCTGCCTGCAGCCTCTGCAGAGCGTTAAGCCTGTGTCCCTCCCAAGGAGCAGTGAGGGTCTCCACTAGGGCTGGAGACCACAGCTGACCCTGACATCAGGCTGGCTTCTCCATGCCACTTAACAGGGCTGGCCCTGCCCCCTGTCAGTCACTCACCTCACTCGTGCAGCTGGTGCCAAGTGCCACTGAGAACATAGATCTGTGGCCAACATAATGATTAGTTCAAGACCTCGTAAAAAATGGCTGTGGCTCATTGGCTGTTCTGTGTCAGCCACACGACCATTTCCCTCTTAAAGACAAAGGGAGGTAACCACAATAAATGCAGCATATCGGCTATTTTAATCACTCCGTTTGGCTCTTTACCCTAGGAAAAAGATAGCTGTTTTAAATGCTATCTTGTTACTGGTCTCACCTTTTCTCCATCTATAACAGAAAGCAAGAGTCACCTCTTGCCACAGAAAGAAGTCCAGAATGGGTGAGGAATGGCCAGAAAACTCACCCTGGAGGAGAAAAGGCTGACCTTCATGCCTGCTGTGGTCATTTTTAGTTTCTCCAACAGCTGGGCAGGATATCAGTCTCAGTGAGAACTCACTGTGGATCAACAGCCTTCCAGGTCACCCAGGCAGTAGATGCAGAGGCACTGATTCTGAAGTCCCTGCCCTCCAAACTGCCCAGCGCTGGGATTTACAATGCGTTACGCTGGCAGAACTGGAACCGAGTCTTATTCCAAAGCCTACGCCCCACATAACCAGTGTGCCCTCCCTGCAGTGACCGCCACACAGTATCTGCTCTGAGTGAGTCCTGTCTGCCTTCGTATCAGCCCTTCCTGCTGGGAAGTCCTTCTGTGTATCTGTCCTGAGAGACCCATTTCCTCTCATTTTGACCCAGTGAGAGGTGAGGAAACAAAACCCTTCATAGGACAAAATTCTAACTTAAGTTAGAATTATGTACTAAGCTCTGTGTATTCACTGGCTTGTCCAGCGCTCCCAGGCCACACTTCCCCAGCCATCCTGGCTGAGGGCATCTGACCTTCCCCACCAGTGAGATCAAGGGCTTGGCGACCATGGGGGCCGAGCATTCCCGCGCTAGGAGCTGATATTCCAGTGGGCACCCACGCCGTCACCCACTCAGCAAACATGTGCACCCACTCACGCAGGCCCTGCACCAGGACTGAGGTCCAAAGCTGTGAGTGAAACAGAAGTTCTTGCTGTCAGGGACTTTACATTCTAGTAAGGGAGAGGTGATAAGATACAGATAAGCGGATACAGCACATAACCCCAGGTGATGTCACATGCTGCAATGAAAGGAAAGGGCCCAGACGCAGTGGTTGGAGAGGGTGGATGTGAGGCTTCTCTGAGGAAGTAACATCGGAACAGAAACCCCGAGGGGAGTGAGAAACAGTCCCAGGAATAAGAAGGAGGCAATGGCGAGAGAACAGTCTGAGCTGGCACTGTGCCTGAGTGGCACTGTGGCCACTCCCAGGGTGTGAGAGTGGTGGAGCTGTAAACAAGGGGCAGGGTGGCAGGACGTGGGGCAAAGGAGGGCCAGAGAGAGGATCCTCCAGCTGTGTACACGGAGGCAGGACACTGGACGTAATTCTGAGTGTGGTGGGACAATGCTGGACGTTGTAGCGATTTGTTCAGGAAACTGTGTGGCCAGACCTGGGAGGGGTAAGAGCGGGGCAAGGACAGCAGGTGGGTGGTGACTACCCAGGCAGGAGATGATGCAACTTGGACTCTTGGAAGTGGTGGGAAATGGGCACATTCAGAATCTCTTTTGGTGGTAGAGTTGAGGGGATTGGTTGATGATTTGGAAATGGAGAGTGAAAGGGAAGTCAAAAGTGGCTCTTCACTTCCATGGGGAAGCACAGATCCATGGTGGTACTAACTACTGAGACAGAAATACAGTTCCCGGCATGCAAGGTCGAGATGCCTGTCAGCCATTCAGTGGAGGTAGGCGTTTGGGTGATTCTGGCATCGAGGGAAGCCTGGGTTGGAAGGGTACATGAACCCATACACACATATGAGGCCTTTGATGCCCTGGGATTAAATGAGGTGGATGTGGCTGGAGGAGAGGGGGAGGTAGTCAAATAGTGAGAAATGGGGTAGGGCAGAGACCTGCGAAGAGGTCTGGGAAGGAGTGACCTCCGTGAGACAAGAGAAATCCAGGAGAGGGCCTCCCTGGTGGCGCAGTGGGTTAAGCAACACACTGTGAAGCAGACCGCAGCCACTGCAGCACGAGTTCGATCCCTGCTGCCCGCCAGGCGCGGGACCCACATGGCGTAGCAGACCTCTCCTGCTGTGCCCGCTGCTCCCCTCAGCAGTGTACTTCTGTTGATCTGCCTGTTCTGCTCCCCGCTCTCTGTGGTGAGTCCTCTCACCCCCCACACCTCTGGCCTGTACCCCAGTGCTTATATGCATAAATAAATAAATCTTTGAAAAAAAAAAAAAAAAGAGAAATCCAGGAGAAAGGAGTGCCCCAGGAGCCAAATGGTGATCATTTGGCCAGGAAAGGGGTGATGGAGATCCACATGTAGATGCTGTTGCTGAGTAGAGTGAGGAGGAGACTCGCACTGGCCATTGGATTTGGTATCATGGGGGTTACAAATGACCCTGACAAAGGTTATAGGGGTGATAGAAAAAAGCCTAATTTGAGGTGTACAGAGACTGAGTTGTCTGTTGAAGATCAGCGGCTCATAACAGCTGGGTGAGAAATTATAACTTAAACCCAAGCCTTAGCTCCTCTCACCCTCAGTCACGCCACCACGGCTGCTTCTCGTTGTGGCTAAAGTGATTTCGGTCCACCCTCTTGTTGGCCTCGGCCCTGTCATATCCTGAGTCAGCTCCCACTTTCATGTTTGTTTTTCATATTGTCACAGGCAGCTAATGTGTATTCATTTGAGCTAAATAAAATGGCTATTTTTGTAGGCCCTAAACACTTGTATGTTGGCAAATGGTACAGCTCTCCGAAAATATGCAGAGAGCTGTTAGCCTCATGCCAGCCAGATGAAGTACCCACTAAATGCCAACTGTTACTTAACCTCATTCAGCTTTCTGTTGGGGTATTGTTTTCCTGGTGAAGATGGTCAGCCTCAGAAAGTCCAGGAACTGGGCAAGGACTCAGCCACAAACTGCAGAACCAGAAAGGAGCCATTTCCTGACCAGAATTTGTCTCCTCCCCATCCTGCCAGCATGCTGCTAGCTCTCAGGCAGAGAGAGAAGCCAGTCCCTCTGCCCTGCCCACCATGGGCTCCTGGAAGTGCAGATCTGCTCCAGAAGCCTGGCTCCCCTGCCTGGGGTTAGAGCTCAAGGAATCAACTTGTTGGTAGAGACTGAAGAGAAAAATGCTGCCTGGAGGACTGAGTCCAGAGCTCACCCAGGAGTGGAAGGGGTGAAGCGCTGTCCATATAAGGATGCATTTTCCTCTCTATAGGGAGGCCCCCCCACATCCTCACATCTCCATCTTCCTCCCCCGTGTTTCTTTGGGGGCACAACCAGACCAGCAAAGGATGCAAGCCCTGGGACCCAGACCTAGAAATGGAGTTCAATTTCATCTCAAGCAGTTTAAAATAGACAGCAAATACAAGCTGGCCTTCAGCTTTTATTACTATTATTTTTATCCCCTGGGCAGCCGTGTGAGCACAAGGCTGGTTCTCATTAAGCACAGGGTCCTTCCAGCCCACTCCTTGCTGTGGTTCTCACAGATGTCTAGTGGCTTAGGACCCTGGGCACCCCACAGTGCATGCACAGCCCCAAAGTGGAGGAGCAGGAGCAGGGGGCCCTAGTGCCCTGCATGGGACTCCAAGACTGGAGGTGTGCCTGCTTTGAAACGGAAGCAGGAGACCCCTTTCCTCATGGCCAGATGGAAAGCTAAGGCACATGGAACTTCTAAAAACAAGGCTGAAAGCACATCGTGGGGCAGTGTCTTCACACATCAGGGTAAACTGAGGAGGGATGTAGAGGCAGGAAACATGTGGGTAGGGGCCTTCGGGGGGCTTTCTAAAAGTGAATTTCTGAAGCAGACTCAAGAAGGCAAGGCAATGTGGAGGGAAGAATGTGTTGGTAGGTAAGTGATCGTTTTTCTGCTCTCCTGGGCACAGTGGCCTACATTTTCTCCTTTGAGCCCCCTAGCACTGTGAGGTAGAGAAATCAGTGTACAGACGCGCAGTGCAGTTTAAATTTTTGCCTACGGTCCCAAGATTTTTGATAACAAAACCCAAGCTAGAACCTCCTCTCTCTGGCTTTATTCTAATGGTGCTTGGCAGCAAAGCACGGCCAACGCCATGAGGAGAGAAGGAATCTCAGTCCCTATCTCCTGCCTTTCAGAAGCCCAGAACACTTGGCCTTTTATCCTTGGCTGGCTTGTGCCTCAATTCATCCATCAGTGAAAAAAAAAACAAAAACTCTGATCCTTCTTTGTTTCCCTGTTCCTCTGATGCTCTGTAACTCACCAGGAGAAAGACAGTGAGCAGAGTGCTGAAGCCAAGGAAGTTAAAACTCCCTGTATATACTCTGCCCTCTCCTGCTCTGCCTTAAAGAATGGGTCATTTAAATGGATGATTTAAATGGGTCATTGGTACTTTTCCGAAGTGTTGGTCTTGAAGGACGGGAGAAGATAGGGCCCAGGACAAGAAAATCATAGACTTAACCTACCCCTCTGGTGTATGGTACTTGGAAATCCACAAATATGGAGGAAATCCACAAACAGGTGTTCTTGTCTCTTAGAATAATCCATAAAACCCTCTCTGTAGTGGTAGGTACACACATGCACACGCACGCACGCACACACACATACACATTGGCGCACAGTTAGAGAGCAAGAGCGTCTTGAGCGAGGAACCTAGGAGTTTTCAACTTGCCAACACCTGTGAAGCTTCTGAATCCTCTATGACACCCAGACCCCAGGCCAGACCACTTAAAAGGGATGGTAGAGAGGAGTGTCAGCGATCTCTAGTATTGGTGTGCTAACGTGCAGCCAGAGTTGAGAATCCGAGATTAACAGATGTGTACTGAGGATTTTTCTATAGCAGAGAATCACCGCCGTAGCTGGGGGAGAAAAGGAAGTCATCCTTTCCCCCAGGACTTTGCGCCCCTCCAATTTTTCTATAGCAGAGAATCACCGCCGTGGCTGGGGGAGAAAAGGAAGTCATCCTTTCCCCCAGGACTTTGCGCCCCTCCATCCATGTGCACTCGACTGTGGGTGACTCCTTGAGGAGACAGGACTTGGGCTCTGGATGGCGGGAACCCTGACTCACCACATGAGGCTCCTTTGCTCTTATGGAAAATGGGGTAATGCCCGGTGGTAAATGGAGGTAGGGCCAGGGGCTGAGTTATCAAGTACTGCCTAAGGACTTCCTCCAGCTTTGTTCCCTTGTCCCCATCCCCTGCCATGTATGCGTGGAAGCTGTACTTAAGGCCAACAAGGAATCACCCCGTAGTTATAAGTGTGCAGATTCGGGCTGTCTCTGGTCGGGGATTGCCCCCTACCAATGAGGCCTGTGTGCCTGGGAGCTGCTGGTGAGCCTGGGCAGTGCCCACTCTGACCCCCACCCTGGGCACCCAAATAATGGGTTTTAGGTGAGAAGGATGCCTGACAGGTGTGTGGGGGGGTATATAGGTAGATCTACATTCTGGAATAGGAAAGGGACCCAAGTGCCATTGTAGCGGCAGGAAGGGTGGCATAGGAGCAAGGTTTGGGATGGTTCTGGGCAGACGGGTCAAGGAAGGAGAGTCTTGGAGCCCTCGGTGGCTTTTTATACTTTTATTGTCAGAGGTGGCCAGGTACATGGCAGGCATGGGTGCCGGGGGGCCAGGAGGCTGGCAGGCCTCCCAGCCCCCAGCGCTTCTCACCCTCTCGGCTGCTTTCTACTGCTGCTGCTCACGTTGGTCAGTACTGTCGGTCCTGTTGGTCCTGGCGTCCTCATGACGCCGTCCATTTATGCCCGTGTCCAGCTCAGGTGCGCCCACTTCGCATGCCCACCTAGGAATGCTCGCAGCACCACAGGTGTCCATCATCACAGTGGTGGGAGGGTGGAAAGACCTGATTTCTCTAACCCTACAGCCATCTAGAAGGAGAACTGCATCCAGACAGGGGTGTTAAGAGTCCATGTAGTAGTCCATGTACCTCCCAGCCCCTGGTTCTCTGCTCCCCATGCCCACCCCCAAAGCCCAGAGCTCAGTCTGAGAGAGAACAGTGTGTTAGTAGGCAGGCCTGCCCCACCCTGGAGGTGGCACAGTGAGCAGGCACTTCCTCCCAGCCAAGCCAAGGAATGTGGCCAAAGCCTCTGCTGGAAAGTCCCACCCGCTCCTTCCTCCCTATGAACTTCCTCACTTCAGGAGCAGGAAAAGGATGAACAGGAAGAGGGCTGTGAAGAAGCCTTCCTCCCAGCACGGTCCCTGAAGAGTATTCCTTGTGGGCACAGTGAGAGCCACTCAGCCAGCTGCTTCTCACTGGAGCCCCTGTGCAGTGTGGTTTCCCCAAAGCTCACTAGCCTCCTCTAGGGCTAGTGAGGTCCTTTTGCACCCACCCTGGCCCAGAGCCCTCTTACCCTGTAGCCCCAACAAGGGAGGCTCTCCCTGGCATTATCCGCACTCTGCATTAACTATGGCGGGAGAAGGAGAGTGGGGAGAGGCCTGAGTTGTACTCTCCCCACTCAGTGTTCCCTTCTGCCCAGAAGGTTCACTGCATTTGTTTGGAGAAGGAGAGCAAAAGCCCCCAGGCTGGGTCCAAGGCTGAGTCCAGAGGGACTGAGGCGTGCTGGCTTCATCTGCTCTGGAGGTCTGACGGTCTGATTGTCAGTGCCCATGTGTAGAAGGAAGTCAGAGAAAGCAGAGCTGCAACCCCCTCCAGACCATGAGCCCAGGGGCAGGGACCCTCTCCCCTCCTTCGTCTGTAAGAGAGGTCTCTGCACAGAGCAGGCTTTTGGAAATCCAGGACCTTGGTGGGAAAAGATGGGGAGAGGTGAGCAGAGGGCCCGGCTCTTCCGCACCTGCAATGGTGTGATTCCAGGACCATGTCCGGCTGCAGGGGCAGAGCCTGCCCCCCCCCACCCCAGGGCAGCGGTGCTCTCTCCACCTGACTTATAGGGCCCAGCAGCATGTCCTCTCCTTTGGTGCTCCCATGTGGAAAGGTGACCCGACCGTGGGTGCCATCTATTCAGTGGGCACCTGGGGCCCTTGGAGTGAAATGGAGAGTGGGGGCTATAATCTTGAGGTGGGATTTTTATTGCTCATTTACTTGGACAGCTGCCAACTAATGTTTACTGTACCCTGTTTTCTTCCAGATGCTCCTGCCAGCGAGAATGCCAAGGGCCCAGAGATGAAAGCCCGGAGGCCCAAGAGTTCTCTTCCTCCAGTGCTGGGAACGGAGAGTAAGTGCCTGCCCAGCTTTCCTAGGCAAAGTTAGGCGAGATAAGCCCAGGAATGAGGGTTAGCCACAGAGTTCTTTGTTTCCTTACCTGAGTGCCTCAACATCTGGCCCCTGCCCACACCCCAGAATGGCCCCCTAACTCCTGGGGAGGAACCAGTGGGGTCTGCACACCCCCTTGCTTCCTCCTCCAGCACCCAGCGGTGCTGCACATCTTGTTTGTCCTCCTTTCCACACCCACCCTCGGTCTGCTCTCACCCTTTCTACTTCTCACCCTGACCCCTGTGACCTTCTCCTGGTCCCTCCAGTTGAATTTGTCCGGCTGGATAGTCCAGCTGTGCTATATATGGCCAAGGGAGAAGAAGCTTCCCCTGTAACTCTGGATCCATAGCTCCGTCCTTTAGATCCTGGCTTCCCCCAAAACCACTTCCCTCTCAGGCTCAGTGCCGAGGGCCTACGGGACTTTTATAGGCCCACAAAAATATTTTAAAATCTTGTATTATTAGAAGAAAAAAATCTTAGATCAAAAAAAAATTCCTTAATCCATACTGATAAGTTCATTTTTACCAATACATCTGTGAAGTATAATCTATATGCATTTGTGTATGTGTGCACATATACAATATTCAAAACACACACACACACACACACCTATGTATTTTAATAGAGGAAGGGCCTAGAGCATAAAAGCCATACCGCAACCCTGGCTTCTAGTGATTATTGGTCTAATTTTGTTAGAAATCCCAAATTTTAGCAGAGGGTGTAGAGTTGCTTGACTATGCCCAAAACACTCTATATTTTGAAAAACAAAAGGCGAAACAAGCTCTTCACTACCTATACTACTAGAGGAAAATGTCTGGAGTGACTGATCCAAATGCTGCCTCTGTTTTTCCCTTACAAAGCAGTATTCTATGACTTAGTTTTACTCTCTACTCTTCTTCTAAAGCAACATATTTACCTCCCAAATCCTGAGCTAGGTTCCTTGCACAGGTCACCGTAAGGCCATTGGGCACGCTCAGCCTTCAGCACGACAGGCAACTGGAATTATGGGGAGCTTCCACTTAGCAAGAGTAGAAATTTGATAAGTTGTTGGAAGTACATAAATAATTTTAAAACCTAGCAAGGGTGAGTTAATTATTGTAGCTTCCAAAGGGATTTCTTGAGCTCATGCTCTATTGGTTATGGGAAAACGTGAGAGAAGAGATGTGGGATCTTAGAAGCCTGATGGTGAGTCGGGGTCTGACGTGGCAGTCGGCCTCTCCTGGGGGCAGAGGCAGGAGCTGTTGGCATTGAGCGCTCTGCGGTCAGCGGCCTCCTGACCTCTGCTTCGGCACATCCATTCCAGCGAGATCCCGAGGGAAGTGAGGCGGGGCGGAGGAGAACTGGGAAGGAGAGAAACAAGCCCGAGACAATGCACAGACACGGGACCTGGACTCTGCCCTGAGGAAGCAAGGCTGTGGACCCCAAATCAAGTGCCGACGGTAGAGCAGGCCCCTTAACCCCAGTTGCATATTAAATTCACCTGGCGTCCAGGCTGAGTAATCAGAATGTCTGGGAGTGGGAGCCGGCCTTCAGTGTTTGTTTAAACTCTCAGGCCATTCCAGTGCGAGGCTGTCGGGTGGCTGATCAGGCTGGAAACCAGCTGTTCCAGAGGGGAGCCTGGTGCCCCAGCACTGTCGGTTTTAAGAAACAGGTCTTCTCCCCTCCCGCCATCAAGTTTTGATGTCTCTAGACTCCTCCTGCCAGACTCCCTGAGTATCCCTATCACCCTCTTATTCTTTAGGAAGGAAGCAAGCTGCTCTGCAGTGTGGGGTCCAGAAGCCAAGGTTCCTAACTGTCAAGAGGGAGCAGGGGATGGGGTCGGTGATGCTGCCTCGCAGTGGAGCAGGACTGGCAAAACACACCTTATCACCTTAGCAAACAAGTACATTCACAAGGGGATTAACTCAAGCTCTCTGCTGAAGGAGAATTTCACTCTGTGTAGAGGGCCCTTCTGTTGTACTTATGGTTGCCTTATCGCCAAAGATTGCAAGCGTGTCTGCATGTACAGCAGTGGCCACTGAGAATCCCCATGCCCAGATCCCACCCCCCAGCCTGCCACCCTTCCTCCAGAGCACTGGCATGTTCACTGGGCGGTCCCAGTTGCCCCTCCACCTGCTTACACAGGTGTCCTTCAGAAACCTGCAGAGACCCCCAGGAGCCTCCAGGTCCGCCCAGAGCTGCCTTTGCAGAAGGCTGCTGAGAAGCCTCCCAGAGATAGGGAATATGGAGGGTGTGTCTTTTAGGTCTGCATTACCCAGTTCTCTTATCTCTTTTTGAGCTAATTTATAATCTTTACTAATCATATAAGTTAAATATGCCTGAATCCTTTTTAAAACATATTTAAAAATACAGCATATACAGCTTGAAAGCCCTCTTTCATCTACACCTGGTTCCTCCCACCTCTTCAAATATATTTACAATTACTTTTTCTGTGCATTTACACGTACATGTGCAAATATGTTATGCAATTTATACACCTTTGCACCTTGCCCTTCCTCTTAGCATTGCTGCCCAGACCTCCCCAGTTCCATGAGAAAGTCCAGAGACCCGTGTCCTGGGAGGCCTGGCTATATACATGTGTTCATTTTGTCAACAACTGGGAAGTACCAGGAAATCCATCTTCCTCCAGTGACCGAAGGGAAGCTGAGTGGTTTTCTTGTCAGATTATGAGTAGTTGTCAGGAGTTAAGTGTAGAGTGTTCGTCCACTCCACGGCCTGAGAATCCTTGGGAGCTGGGCTGCTACTGAGCACTGACAAGCCAAGTTCTCCAGCCCAAGAGCCTGGGTGAGAGAAGACTGGCAAAATGCAAGTTAACCTGCCAGAAACCAACTTACAGTACAAGAGTGAGAAGGAGGTAGCTAGGGGAGATGAGGGAATTCTGGGCCAGGTTATGAAGGAGGAGAGGAATCTGGTTTGGTCAAAGAGGAAGATGGGCAGAGTGGAGGGAGAAAATGCAGACACTCGAATTATTATGAGGACCAACTTGGGACCATCCACTCATCATATAAAACGAGATTTTTGCACACCTCTGCATCTGTCATCATCTTAATCCTTCAATCTGTGCCACTTCAGACAAGTCTCATTCAGCTGAGCTACAAATACTTGCCCCCATTTTACAGGTGAGCAAAACTGAGCCTCAGAGAACTCATTGTCCTGCCCAAGGTCTCCCAAATGGTAAGATGTAGAACTGTGAGGGCAACCCTGATCTGCAATCCTGCCATACCCGTGCCTGGCGGCAGTCACGGGGCCTTACTTTGTGCTGTCCACAGGAGCATGGGCAGTGCTGCCCCCTAGGGGTGTGGAGGTCTGAGTGCCCGTGGAACTAGGAGGAGAAGGAAGGTGATGTTAGACATGCTTTCCTGGGTCTGAGACTGTCTGGGTATTTCCTGCCTGCCTCTTAATAGGAATCCTTTTTATAATTTCATAATTTCAGGAAATTTGCAGGAAAGTGGTAAAAATAACACAAAAACTCTTGTATATTGTTAGATTCAACAATTCTTTACCTTTTACAATTTTTTTTAAAGATTTATTTATTTATGCATACAAGCACCGGGGTACAGGTCAGAGGTGTGGGGGTGGTGAGAGGATTCACCACAGACAGAGCAGGGAGCAGAACAGGCAGATCAACAGAAGTACACTGCTGAGGGGAGCAGCGGGTACAGCAGGAGAGGTCTGCTGCGCCATGTGGGTCCCGCGCCTGGCCGGCAGCAGGGATCGAACTCGTGCTGCAGTGGCTGCGGTCTGCTTCATAGTGCGTTGCTTAACCCACTGCGCCACCAGGGAGGCCCACCTTTTACAATTTTTTACATTGATCCATGGATCAATATTTGTTTATATATTTGTATATTATATATATACATTCACCATTTATCATATAGTCTCATATATATTTTTTTACCACACATCATATATATATATCACAATATACTCTATGTCTTTATGCATATATATTTACCATCATCATGTGTTCTTATGTTTTTATCATGTTATACATCCTATAGATATAATATGTACTATGTACATGTTCATATATATATATTCACCATCATTCAGGTATTGCTATACCGTTTATGACTAAATTAGACACTGCATTACGTGTTGCCAAAAATCATAGCCACATAATTTAAATCAGGATGTTTAACATTTAACTAATACTGCTATCTAACTTGGTCTATTTTCAGTTGTTCCAGTATCCTTTATAGTTGCTCTCCCCCATCTAATGGGAATTTAAGGTCAACTCAGGAACATTTCATCCACCCCTCCATCCCAGAGTGGGTCCTCTCCTGCCTTTGGTAAAAAAAAAAACAGGGGAGAAGTATACAAAGCTGGGGAGAAGCATACAGGACTCCTCCACTTGAGCTGAGGGCCCTAGGGGGTACAGTGACACCCTGTGGAATCTCCATACACCATTTGCTGAGCCAGGTTCTGGGCAGTGCTCAGGCACGTGGCATAGCAGACAGCCACTGGACAAGAGCAGGGACAAAGCCTTTCTTCTGCCACTCATTGAATGTGGCCTTGTCAAGTGCCTTCATGCCTCTGGAACCGACTTTCTGTGACTGTCCTCAGACCTTTTCCAGTTTCAGCATCAGGCCATATAATAGGATGCCTTCCTGCCTTCCTGCCTTCCTGCCTTCCTTCCTTCTTTGAGTGATGCAGCTTGGCTGACATGCCTTTTGTCATCTAATGTGTAGAGCTTGGAAGCCAGCATGGCTCAAGGACAAAGCAGCAGAAACTCCCAAGGAGGCCTTATATCTTAGACCCAGCTTTAGTGTATTCCAGCTGGAGGGGGTCTAAATGAAATTTTGTGTGAGGAAGGAATCTATGAGGCTTAAGAGATGGTTTCAGAAAATACAATTGACAACCCAAATGCCCAAAAATAGATCAAGATGTGGTACATATACACAATGGAATACTATTCAGCAATCAAAAAGATAAACTAATGACATTCGCAGCAACATGGATGGACCTAGAAAGGATTGTGCTCAGTGAAATAAGTCAGAAGGCAAGAGAAAAACATTGGATGGCTTCACTTTTAGGAGGAATATAAAGGAATATAAAAAGGGCTCAAGGAAAAGAACAAAGCAATAAAAAAAACACAACAAAAAGACAAAGACAAATCAGAGGCAATTTGGAGTTGGGGGAGAGGGACTGAGATGAAGGCAGAAAGAGCAAAGGAACGGAGGTGATGCTGCACTGATGAAATGGTGGAGGAATTCCATGGGGACTACAGTTGATGTCAAATGTATATTAATTAATTAATTAATTTAAAAAAGAAAATACAGTTGAGGTAATGCCATCTCATTCACAGAGTCTGGGACCTCTCCCTTTAGCCAGTGACCTCTTGGAAGGAAGATTACAGGAACCAGTACCTAGCCAATTCTGAAATGTTAGTGCTTGGCCCAAATTAAGGCAATGATAAGTATCCGGTTTTTAAAATCAGTTCATGAGTTCCCATGTGTTGCTCCTCTATGCATGTGCATCCTCTATGCTTCTGGGATTTGGGGATGACATGGGTGAAATGCCCCTGTGTATTCCATGCCTGACCTTGGCCTGAGCTTCCTCTCTGACATTGGTCACTGTGGCTTCAGTCAGAAGGATGGACTATTCCAGCTTATGATGGTTTAGATTTTTTTTCTTTGGCCTTTGAAAGTAAGAGTCCTATGAACTTAAAAGTATCTTCAGATGTCAAAAGCAACGTTGAATTTTCCTGAAAAATTTCTCCAAAATCAAATTTTTCTTTTAAATATTCTCTCCAGGTCATAGAAAGTGTTGCAACTTGATAGGATTCCAAGGGCTTGAAAGAAATGCTGAAGCAGTTGAGATTTGGTCTCAAGACTTGACAGTGAAAGATGAGCGCAGGTCCCCGGGAGAGAAGCCAGGGTATTTCCGTGAATGTCTTACAGCCTGCACCAGCCCCTAGTTACTCCAGTCACGGTATTGGTGGTCATTGGTCATGAAGATCCACAGTGCCTGAGCCCAGCCTGCAGCTTCCCCATGTGTGTAACCCTTTGACTGCCACCCCGGGCTGCTACTTCCAGCTCCTTGCCTGGCTCCTCCAGTGTCTCCCACCAGCCCATTAAATGACAGGCTGGATTCCCCCCTCCTAGAGACCTGCCGGATCCAGCTAAGCAGTGTGGGAGCTGCTGTCCAGCCTCGCTGGGCTGTTTCTTTCACCATCCTGACGTTTGTGTCCTGGGGACTTGGGACGGGTGTTTGCATTAACAAGGGGAACAGTGTTCCCCTGGAATCTCCTGTGACAGCCTTTGCCGAAGGGATATGTGTAGCAGTTTTGTTCAGAGATGTTAATTGTGGAAAAGAGACTGATACTTCTCCACAATCTGCAAGGGACCTACTCTGTCATAGCCCTGAGGGGTAGGGCTCACTTCACACTTAACCCAGTCCCAGTCCCTTTCAGGAACCCTTGGCAAAAGTTAACACTGGTTTTGGGAACTGTGAAGGGTTTGATGCCTATTTTTAGTTAACTACCTAAAAAGGGAAATGTCCCCAGAGAGGCAGAGATCCAGGCACCTCCCTGTACCCAAGGCTATTCACGCTATCCCCTCTTGAATTTCCTTTGCTTTCCATTATCTCAGACCCTTTTGTCTCTCTGAGACCTGACTTCCAGCTCTGTAAATGTCTCCCAAATATTTTCTCTGGTCTCTCTGCTCTGCTAATTTAAGGTATTCAGGAGAGAGCGGTCTGGAAGCTTCTGTGGATGCCAACCTCTTCCTTTTCAGAGCAGAAGGCAGATTGACAAAGGTTAGGGATTCACAAATGTTTGGGAAGACTGGACTAGAAGCAAGATGGATTATTCAGGCTGGTCTCCCCAACCTTGCCCCAGCTTTCCCAGGAAGCTGCCAAGATACAGGGTTTTTAATCATGAGGCTTCTTTTCTCCCAGCCTCAATTTCCTGCATGGAGTGAAAGGCTCAGCACCAGGCAGCTTTATTCTAGATGGTGACAGAACAAGAAGCTTATCCTTTTCATGGGAAATTACACCAGGATGCAGTCCCAATGCTTTATTTCTCAGCATCAGAACCCAGGGGGTGGGTGGAGCATTCTTGGGAAGTCTCAGGTTAACAGAGTCCCTCGGGGGTTTCAGCCATTCCTTTAATAACTAATTTTTCAAGCATGTGCCAGGTACTGTGCCAGACACTGGGGATACAGAAAGTGAACAAGGACCCTCTCCCTGTCCCCAGGAAGCTTGCTGAGGCTTATGCATGTCAGGAGGGGCGTGTTTCTGCTGTTGCAACATCCTGTGATGAGTGTGGAGCTAGAGCCACCTCAGAGGGATGTGGAACCCAGACAGGCAGGAGTGATGTGTAAGCTGAAACCTGCCTTAGAATCTGTAGGGATCAAGGGATTGGAATCCAGGGCAGAACTACCCAGAAGGTGATGCAGGAACCACCAGCAGCAGAGCATTCCCTGCAAAGCCAGGAATCTGTGTTTTTAGCAATCCCTGGAAATCGTAATGCACACTCAATTTTGAAAACAATACTGAGCATTGCAAACATGGGTGAGGGTATCCCCAAGAGGAACAGTGACAGAGAAGGCTGGAGATGAAAGCTGGGGACACAGCTCAAGGACCCTCGTGAGATGAGTCAAACTCCATCCTAAGTGGCAGTGTGTAGCCACTGAGAGTGTCCACAGTGGAGTGACAGCAGATTTGCAATTGAGAAAGGTCATTTTGGCCATAGTGAGGGCTGTATTAGGGTGGGGAGTGGGGTGCCAGTGACCTAGAGGTAGTACAGGTTGCACTAAAATGGCAATGGTGGGGTGTGTGTGGTGGCAAACTCAGGAGGTGTTTAGTTGATGGAACTGAGAGACTTTAGTGACTGGACATGGACAAAGAGAGGACGCTCGGAGAAACAGGGACAAGAGCAGTTTGGGGAGAAGGTCCTGGGTTTGGTTTTGGATATGCTGGGCGTATAGCTTGTGGCAGGGGAGCTGATGGTCAGAAAGTGGGATGTATAGGGGGCTTGGGAGAGAGGCCTGGACTCCAGGGAAAATGAGGGCAGCAGAAAGAGAGATTAAAAGGAACTCAAAGAGCAGTTCGAGGACTTTGAGAGCTTGGAGAGCAGTGCTGTGTCAGGAGCGTGCTACCTGAGGCTGTCTGTCTAAGGGAGGTGACCGAGCTCCTCCTCAGAGGGACAGACACTGTGGCAGGTAACAGGAGGATGCTCTGCTCCCTTGTCTGACCTTGTGGTTGGTAACTGTCTTGGGATTTGCAAAGATGGCTAGATTTCATTTTCCTTCTGGGATATTTCTCTCTGACAATGCCTAATGCGGTGAATTTGGGGTACTGGAGGTGAGGAGAGTCCAAGAGCTGACAGGATAATAAATAACAAGGCTGAATCCAGGAGGGAGAAAGCAGGTCAGAGACAGCAAACATGTTGCCTCTACTAAGGGCTAGAACTGGCAGAAGGAGCTCAGGCTGCAGCCTGGGAGACCTCAGCTGGGTGCAGGACAGAACTGATCACCAGTGCAGCGTGCTGAGCAGGCCGGGTAGAAGGCTGCTGGGGATAGCACTGAGGGAGGGGCTGGTCTTAGGGTATGCGTTATATTGTATGCTTTATTTAGGATGTATCTTAATTCTTCACAGCAAATTTTATTAATTCCTCTCACATTTTGGTGTACTTTATGCAGCTTAAGGAGTAAAAGGCAGTATTTTTTTTTTGGTCATTTTTATCTATTTTATTTAATGGGCCTTCTTTTAGCAGTTTCAGTTTTACCAAAAAGAATTAAAGGAAAAATACAGGTTTCCTAATGCCCATGCACACATCCCTGCTTCCCCTAGTTATATTTCTTACTTTACTTTTTTAACTTGAATTTACAAAATAAACTATATTCAAGTCTGGCTGCTATTCCTGTGTAATCTACACTATCCCTTCTACAGAAAGGGATCTGTAGAAGTTATCCCTTTACAGATAAGAAATCTTTGGTTTTTTTACATTTATTTTAGAATTTTTCTCTTTCTCCTCACCACTATCCCTGTGTCCCCTCATGCCTTTTCCTGCCCCTCCCTTTCAGCCCCAGGCCCCTCACGATGTCTCTTAGTGTCCACTGGTTTGTTGAAGTGTTTGACATTACTGAACTGTATGGAAATGTCCAGTGTTTGCTGATACTATTCTTATTTTGCTGCTCATAATTCTCAGATTCCCTCCATCTTGTTGAAAATGTCTGCCTTTCACGCTTTCTTCTGGCTGTATCATATTCCATGGTGTGCAGAGCCCACGTCTTCCTGAGCTAATGGCCCATCAGTGCGCATGGAGGCCGCTTCCATGCCCTGGTGCTGGTGAATAACACTGCTAGGAACATTGTGGAGCTTGTGGATTGTTGGCTGATGGCTTCATATTCTTTGGCTGTGTGGACAGGGAAGTGTTTGAAACCAAGTCCAGCTCCAGAGCCTGTGCCCATCCCATTTCTGGAAAGAGGCAGAGAAGGATTTCAAAACCTGTCCTTGGGGCGGAGCAGATATCAGCTAGAATAAGGAGGCATCAAGAAGACAGTTATAGGCTAGCCACACCCAGCCTGTCACCTGACTTTTAGGCCAATCCAGCCCCTTGTTCATGAAATGGAAACAATGTGAGGTGCCCTGTTTGTTTGGTTGAGGGAAGAACCAAATGAGAACAAGAGGCTGATGAGGCTGTGAGTTAGAAACTCAACCTCCTGAGTATACCGCCCTGTAAGAAACTGGGCTTGGGAATCAGGTGACTATTTTCCCCTGTAAGCCCAGAACACTGCAGATGGTCATATGAAATATGTATAGAAGCGGCTACAGAACTCTGTTAACATTCAGAATTGTTTCTACTTGTAGGAACCAAGCCAGTCTCAAATACTAACCAATTCAAGCAGTAGAAGCTCCAGATTTCTAAAACAAAAATATAACTTTGGCCTCTGTGTGTTTAACTGTAACACAGAGAGATGGATATTAGTTTGGGCTCTACAGCTAACCGCATAGGTTTGCCAGAGCTACCAAGAATAGTCTAGGGTAGGACTTGGCGTCCTGGATTTCATGCAGTGCCTCTGCCTCCTCCTGTTAACTCCTCAACCACCTTCCCCCAGGGACTGTCAGCCTCTTCCTGGCCCCCAGCTCCTATCCACAGCTGTACTAGTTTGCTAGGGCCACCATAACAGATTTCCCCAGACTGGGTGGTTTAAACAACAGAAATAGGTTGTTCTAGAGGCTGGAAGTTGAAGACCAAGATGCTGGCAGGTTTGGTTCCTTCTGAGGCCTCTCTCCGTGGCTTATGGATGGCTGCCTTCTTGCTCTGTCCTCACGTGGCCTTCCTCTGTGCTTGCATCCCTGGTTGTCTCTCTGTGTGCAAATTCCCTCTTCTTTATAAGGACACTAGTCAGTTTGGATTAGGGCCCACCAGCACAGCCTCAATTTAATTCACTCACCTCTATAAAGGCCCCATCTCCAAATATAGTCATATTCTGAGGTAGTAGGGGTCAGGGCTTCAACATACAAATTTGGGTGGGGGGAGGACACAATCCAACCCATAATAGTGGCCCTCTCCTCAGCTCTTCTGTACTGCTCTTCTGAGCAGTTAGCTTTTCCTCTCATAGGAGGTCAGAGGCTGGCTCTGGTAGAAGCTTTCCTTTTTCCTATTTGGGCCTCTTCCGGTCGTGCCCTCTCTCTTCCAGGCAACCCTGAATGACGAAGGGTAGGGGCTGCATGATTCATTCGGCCATAGGTGTCCATCCCCAGCCGATCTCCACTGAGGAGGGGTTTAGCTTTCCCAGGCTCTTCCCATCTAGCATCTCTGGGTACTCCTTCTCTGCTGAGTCCTGGCCTTCTGCTTTGAAACCTGTACTCTTCTTTCTCGCCTTGGAAGAAACCTTAGGCCCATACTTCCTTTTCTGTCACTCTGTATCTCTTTGTCCCTTCACCTCTGGAATTCCTGACAGATAAGTTGACTCCCTACCTGTTCCCGTGAGAATCTCCACTGGCGTGACTGCTGATCCCACAGTCCCGCTGAACCTGCTCTCACACACTACCTGTCGTACCTGAAGCCATATCCCAATACCTGTTCTGCTGCATGCTGGGTTGAAGTGATGGTCCTACTAACAGTTCTTGGGGTCCTTCCACACCTCTTGTCCTTCACCAGAGCAACTCTCTGTGAACATCACCTGGGATCAGATCTTAGTTCTTCTCATCTTTTTTGCATTCTTTTCTCCAAAGAACTGACCCATTCTCAGTTTCCTTTATAACTGCATGTCTTTTTAAATCTCTAATAAGAGTTTATTTATTTTTGCATAGAAGAACTGGGTGCAGGCCAGTGAGAGGATTGACCAGAAGCAGAGTGGTGAGCAGAACAGGTGGACTACACTTCCTGAGGTAGAGCAGCGGGCGAGATAGACAGGAGAGGTCTGCTACACCATATGCGGGTCACCTCCCAGGCCTGAGACTGAACTCGGGTCATAGAGGTGGACCTTCGCAGTGGTGGTGCTGAGACTTTACCCCTAGGCTACCAGCGAGGCCCTGTAACTGCCTGTTTGATTCTGACATGTTTCACTTCTAGTCTCCACCAGCCTCTCTCTAGAATTCTGATCCTGGACTTCTAGCCGACGTCCAGATTAAAGTCTCTCATCTACCAAATTCACTTAGACCAAACACTTCAAATTTCACTACCAAATTTCCTAGTCCATCAAAAGAATTTTCCTCATTTATCAAAATCTCTAATAAATGTTGGTGTCTCCTTTTGTTTAACTCCTAAATTCTTTTAACTTTTTTGGTTTTTGTTTGCATTTTTTTTTTCTATTATGTTTACCAAGGCTGGACATCAGTTATTTCCTCCAAGGGTATGCCAGCAGTCTCCTCATTGGCTATCTTGTCTACTAGGTGTTGGGAAGACCTACAGCCCCTGCCCCCCATCCAAATGGACTTCTGTTCGTTTGAGAACCCACTGTTGACTCAGGACAAAGGCCTAATTATCAAACTTGACATTCTAGACCAGCACTGTCCAGTAGAGCTTGCCATAATGGCAGCAGGTTCTATATGTGCCATATGGCAGCCACTAACCACATGTGATTCTCTAGCATTTGATATGTGACTGAGGAATTGTATTTTTAATTTCCTTTAATTTAAATGTCACATTGTCTTCATACCACTGGTCTTCAATCCCAGCCTCCCTGCTCTGTCCAAACTCCACTAAATGTCACCCAGTTCTCAACTTCCTGTCTTTTTCTGCGTGTGAGCTATAGGGCTTTTCTTTCCTCTCCAGTTCAGACCTTCTCTAGCCCTAGGTCCACCCTGGCCACCACCCCCATTCTTCTTCTCTCCCCAACCCAGTGTCCGTTCTTTCTCCTCCCACTGGAAAAACCATATCATGTTGGCTGGAGAAAAGGATTTCTTTAGCTTTTATTTTGAAATGAAAGAGAAAAGTTGCAAAATAAGTACAAAGAAATTCTTATATATCTTTTACTCAGATTCCTCAAATACCAACATTTACCAAGTTCACTTTATCGTATTTTCTTTTGTTCATTGTTTTCCACCTCTTTATCCCTTTACCAACCCCCCACAAGCACACACACACACATACACAAACACACACACACTATTCATACACATATATTATTTTTATGAGTAGTTTCTAAGTAAGTAGTTCACATGTATCCTTTATATCTAAACACGTTGGTGGGTATGTCCTAAAAACAAGGACATACTCTGGTTTCTCTTCAGATCGTCTAAATCTTTCGCCTTTATAAAAACAAGGACAGTATTTTATAAAATGAGTTTAGAAATCAGAACAAAAATTAATATTGATATAATACTATCATCTAATTTATTGGCCTTATTTGAACTTTTTCAGTTGTTCTATATAGTGTCCTTTGTGGTAAAATTTTTTAAAATAGCCTTTCCTATGAATCACACTCCTTGCCATTGAAGCCGTATGGACAAACTCTACTTCTTACATTTGTTTGGTTTTGTCCTCTGTACACAAGTCCGTCATGTGTTTTGATTGGCATGTGCCTGGCACATAGAGAGCATTTGACACATTTTTGTGAGAGGGACAGGTGATCGATATAGGTGACAAGTCAGGGTGATGTGGTGAATGCAGGCCTCCCCTTTGCTTAACTGTAACTGGTCACTTTGCTCTATGGCCTGAGGGCTCCTGTGGGGGATTGCCTCCTTCCAGTCCTCAGATGGCTACCAGCACTTGCCCTGTCTCACAGATGCACCACTGATATTCCACAGTTAGAACTAGCCTGTGGTCACAGGCAGCTCCATGCCTAAGCCAGCACAGAGCACCGCTTCTCTGCAATCTGCAGAGGCTAAGATTCCCGCATACCTAGGCATTATATGTGAGCAAGTCACAACCTTAACCCAACCATTCACTTAGTGAACAGTCATCAAGAGCCTACTATGTGCCAGGCACATTGAGTATATAGCTACATACTTTTAAGGCCTGGCTCTTAAAATATTTACAATTTAGGAGACAGGAAAAGAATAAATAAGTAAATAAATAGTTTGTTATATGGTGATAAGTGCCATGGGGGAGGGATAATAAAGTGTGATAAGGAGTGCTAGGGTAGGGGTTGTTGACTGATGTAGGATTCTTAGAAAAGTTCTCTAAAAATCTCTAGTAAGTGACTTCTTCCCATTTTTGTGTGTCAAGGTGTAATTTATGTAGGATAAAATTCACCCTTTCTAATGCACGAGTCTCTGACAGTTATGGTTCTAGGGTATGGTGTGGAATATACACTTATTAAGGTGTAAAGCTATACCCCTGAAATTATATATAGTTCTGTGAACCAGTGGGCAGTCAATTAAAAAAGGGAAAAAGGATAGAGTTTCATTACCTCAAAACACATCTCCCCATGCCCCTTATGCCTTCCCCTCACCCACCTCTGGTCACCACTACTCTGTTCTCTGGCCCTGTAGTTTTGCCTTTCCTAAAATGTCATATAAATAGAATTGCAGTTGACCTTCGAACAACTCTGGAGTTAGGGGCAATGACCACCATTCCCCTCTCAAACCCCACCCCTCCACCCCCTACCAACAGTTGAAAAATCCATACGTGACTTTCTTTTCCTTACATTGTTGTTAATTTTTGGACAATGTTTGATTTCTTCCCTCAAGTGTAGTCCCCCGTAATTCTCCCACCACAACAGCACCGGTGAACTATCACCGCAGTCCCATGTGCTCACCCCTCCCGTTTTGACTCCACTCCCCGCCTGCCCCTGCTGTCTACCTCAGATCCATGGTCAGCTTGCAACTTTTCTCTTTTTCCTGATCCTTTGTTTGGCCTCCCTATATTCTGCATATAAATTTAACCCTCCGATATTTATCTTTTTCCTTCTGACTTCACTTAGCATAATCCCTTGAGCTTCATCCATGTTGCTGCAAATGGCATGAGTTTACCTTTTTTGATCCTAGGAATCTACTCAAAGGACACAAAACACCAATCCAAAGGAAACCTGCACTATGTTATTGCAGCACCGCTGACGCATATAACTTCTGACTTCCCTGAAACTTAACTCATGGTCTGCTACTGACCAGATGCTTACTGAGCACATGAACAGTAGGAAAAAGAGATTAAGAAAAGCATAAGGGAAAGTGCTTTTATCATACTACATATCTGTGTATGTGTATACACACACACATACATATCACTAAAATAAGTTGGCATTATCTGTTAATTTTTTAAAGATTTATTTATTTATACATACAAGAACTGGGGTACAGGCCAGAGGAGAGGAGTCACCAAAGACAGAGTGGGGAACAGAACAGACAGATCAACCAAAACACGCTGCTGAGGGGAGCAGAGGGCAAGGCAGGAGAGGTCCGATGTGCCATGTGGCCAGCAGCAGGGATCGAACTCATCCTGCCATGGCTGCAGTTTGCCTCATAGTGCTGTGTTTAAGCCATTGCACCACCAGGCAGGCCCCGGCATTGTCTTTTTATAAAAAATCTTTGTACAAGTAGACCCTCACAGTTCAAACCAGTGCTGTTCAAAATCAGCTGTATATAATATATAGTCTTTTGAGTTTGGCTTCTCTTAACAGAAGAGAAAAATAAATCACTGATTTGTGTTATATATATCAGTGATTGTGTTGTATATATCAGTGATTTGTTCCTTTTTATTGAGGACTTTATTTTTTTATTTTTATTTTTGAAGTTACCACAGTTCACCCTTTCTTCAGTTGAGAGATATTTGAATCACTTCTAGTTTTTGACAATTATAAATGAAACCACTATATACGTTATCATATGGGTGTTTATGTGCACAGAAATTTTCATTTCCCTTGAAGAAATAGGGTAGGTGACTTTTGGGTAAATATGAAAACAAACCATGGAAATAGCTGAGGATGTTTTGCATATCCTCCATATTGTTATTTAGCCACTAAATAGACTCATGCTGCAAAACTGATCTGTTTGGCTTTTTTATTTGAGTTATTTGGATAAAGTGGGAGTATGAATGCAGGACGACTTTGGTTGATTCATTCATTTGTTCATTCATTCACTGATCCATTTAAACATAAAAATAACGAAAGCCACCAACCCACAGTCTGTTACCCAAAGGAAGCCTGAGACCCATGGATCCACACCAAAAGCTAATTTTAGCTGGCTTATCTGACATCATTTCCTTTCTGAGTTTCCTGACAGAGTGAGACGATAGTTAGTGAGCTTAGGGCTAGCATCACTGAAAGGGGCAATGGAGGCTTAAGAATTTTTAGAATCTTTATGTGGGGGCTCTAGGGACCCTGGAGGTTCCCCTGAGAACTCATATTATTGGACAGTGGGGTGTTCTGAATCGGAGTGCAGGAGTCTCTGTAAAGAATATTCCAGTGAGTCCTCTTCTGGTGAGCAGCCAGTGGGCAAGACCACATCCTCCCAGGCTGCAGGAGGACTGGGAAAAACAGAACTGACAGAAAGTAACCTGTCTACTTCTTTGTTTCAGGTGATGCAACTGTGAAAAAGAAACCTACCCCCAAGACACCTCCAAAGGCAGGTAATTGGTCACAGCAACATTTGGGGACAAGGGAGTCTCTCACTATCAGGGACATTTCCTTCGTTTTCTGGACTGACCACTGGGTATGAGGTCCAGAAATACTCTGCCCCCATGTAAGCTCTGCATTCGTCAGGGGTATTTTCCTGCAGTGTCTCTGCACAGCCTAGACCCCCAACCTCTTCTACTGCTTAGCCTATCTCCTGCTTCTCTGTGTGGACAGCATCACACAACACCACTTTCCCATCCCTTCTGCAAGGTTCTGCCCCACCTTCTGCCTCCACTCTGTTCCTTATGAAGGTGAGCCACTTTGTGCTGCTTGAATGCTCTGCTGTGTGTGCCCTGGTCATATGGAACCTTGTCTTTTTTTCACTGAAAGACATTTGAGGACATGAGCCATATTGAAGCTGTAGACCAGGTTGACCTGGAGGTTGGAGAGCAAGGTACTGTTTAATTAATAAAGTAATTAAAAAGCAGAGTCAAGAAATTAGGGTAAGAGGCAAATACCAGCAAATGGAGAGATATGTCATGTGAATCAGAGTAAAGAGTTGAGGAAACCGAGCAGATCCATCAGCTCGGGTGTCCTGGAGCAACCACCACAGCCCACGGCCACCCTGAAGAGCCCGCAGGCAAGAGAGCGGGCAGAGATGACGTGAACAGCATCAGATCAGAAGGTCCAAGGCTTCTCACGTTCAGAGCTCACGTCTCCCCTTGTCCTCTCCCAGCCATGCCCCCTCAGATCATCCAGTTTCCTGAGGACCAAAAGGTACGTGCAGGAGAGTCTGTGGAGCTGTTCGGAAAAGTGGGAGGCACCCAGCCCATCACCTGTACCTGGATGAAGTTTCGAAAGCAGGTGAGTAACAAAGGGGAGTGCCTGAATACCCTCCATGGCCCCCAGGTAGAAAGGGATGAGAAATGCTGAGATGGAGGCAGCATCGCTCTTAGTCACAGGGACCTTAGCAATGGGCGCCCTCGTACCCGCCAGCTACCCACCCGTCAGGTCTGAGCTCTCAGTAACCTTTTCTTTAATCTACCAATGACATATGCTTTCTGGAGACTTTGTATACTAGAGAAAAGTATGAAGGAGAAAATAGGAACTACCCAGAGCCCCCGCCTAATTTTGATATTTCAGTCTAGAATTCTATTCAGAGTCAGGGAAATCAAGCCAGTGACCCAAATGAACTCCTACAGTCTGAGCTTTCTGTGATTCTGTGCCAGCCCACTGAACCCTGTTGTGGTGATGACTTTAGCTTACCACGTGCTGAAGGGATAAAAGTGAATCTGAGTAGATAAATTGTATGTTAAATGGGACTATGGTGTACTAGCCCAGAAATCTAGCTACCATTTATAATAGTTGTCCTACAAAAATGTTTGGATTTCTGAACAACCAGCCATTAAAGAGCCTGGGGAGGCCTGCACAGCACAGCCTGATGCTGGTGTGTGCCTTTGGCTTGTTAACAACCCTGCAACAACTTGGCCCTGGAGGGCGTCTCTCCACACAGGTGTGAGAGTCCCTCTGAACCTCTGTTGCTCTATTTCCAAACCACTCAAATTGTCCAAAGATCGACAATTAGGGACTTAGTCTTAGGAGGAAAAGGAGGGTTTGTCTCGAAAGATGAAGAGAGCTGCCCCGTCATCCCCAAGCAGGCTTGTGCTGAGCCGTGTCTGGGCGAGTGTAATCTGATAGGAGGTGCTCTAGCATCCCTCTTCAGAGACATTTAACCAAGCCCAGTTCTGGCCAACAAAAACTTCTGTCGTGACAACAATGTTCTGTATGATCTGTTGTCCAACACGTGCAAATACCACTGGCTATTGAGCACTTGAAATGTGGTTAGTGCCACTAAGGAACAGAATTTAAAATTTTAATTCACTAAAAATTGTAATAAAAGCTTTGTTAACATACCCTTAAATGTGTACAATTCTGCATGTTCAAAAGTTGTACAACCATAACAATGATCTAATCCCAGAACATTTTCATCATCCCCAAAAGCAACAGAGCCCATTAATTAGCATCATTCCTCCACTTCCCCGAAACTCTGGCAACCCCTAACCTACTTTCTATCTCCATGAATGTGCCTATTCTGGACATTTTGTATAAATAAACTTTTGTGTGTGGCTTTTTTTCTGTAGCACAATTTTTCAAGTCTCACCCATGAATCAGTACTTCTTTTTATGGCCAAGTAATATTCCATTGTCTGAATATACCATATTTTCTTAATCTGTTTTTCTTTAGTTAATGGACATTTGTGTTTTTCCACTTAATTAATAAACTTTATGCGCCCCATATGACTAGTTGCTCCAGATCCACAGTCCAAAAAGGTCAGAACCCCCTGAAACAGGCTTCGCATGCGACTTTTCCCGTCTCAGAGGGACACTCCTCAAATCTGTTCTGAAGTGGTAAAAGCAGACAGAATTCACCCCTGACTGTGCACAGCACCTCGCTGCCCACCACACATCTGGGCGCCTTAGGAAAGCTTGGCTCCAGATGCAGCAAAGGAGGGCCACTGAGGAAGCAGAGTCAAGATGAGCGAGAGCCCCACTGAGCTTGTCCAGCTGCAACTTTAGGCAACGAGGAGAGGGCGACGGGACCCCTTTCTTTCCTGCCATCTCCGACAGCTGCCCCCTTCTGACCCCAGATTCAGGAGAGCGAGCATATCAAGGTGGAGAACAGCGAGAATGGCAGCAAGCTCACCATCCTGGCCGCCCGCCAGGAACACTGCGGCTGCTACACGCTGCTGGTAGAGAACAAACTGGGCAGCCGGCAGGCCCAGGTCAACCTCACCGTTGTGGGTGAGTCTGGGGACGGCGGGCTGGAGGGCTGGTGACAGGGAAGGTCTCAGGGCTTCCTCGCCCCGCCCCGGGGCTTGCTCCTTCCACACCCGCTCTCTCTGCCCATTCTCCTACATCATTCTCCTGGACCTTTTCACATTGGACTCTGCCAAGGTCTAGGCTCAGCCTCATTCTCCTGCATCCCCTTTCTGCTCCCGCGCTGATGATGCACTTCATGCTGTTGCAGATTCCAGACCTGCCACCTCCCCCAACAACAGTTCCTCTTCCTATGAACCCCCTCCCGGCTTCTCTTTCTTTCTAGTCTTTGGAGACCGTAAGCTCCACGACTCCAGGCTCTCGCGCTAGCACATATAAGCTCTCCCTCTAGGTCCTCCTCTCCATTTCCCTTCTCCTGCTCTCCTGCAAGTCACTGCATATCTTCACCTTGAATCATTGGCAGCCTTCAGCCTTCACTGCTCCTAAACCTGATTTGGAGATCCTACCTAAAGATCACATCAATCCACACACTCACTGCTGGACTCTGCCAAGGTCCAGGCTCACAGAGGTGTCCGCGCCAGTCACTGTACTCTCCCACTGTCTGTGATCACTGTCATCCAGCAGACCTTGGCTTCTAGCTTCTCTGACATTAAGAGGCATCGGCCTCAACTCCACCTACAGGTGCCTCTTCAGCTTCCCCATACTGACTCCACCTCCAGGCTCAGTGTGGCCCACCTTTCTGCACCTTAGACTTCCTGCCCTCTGACCCCAGGCTCTGCTCCCCACCTTCTCTCTTATCTTCAGTGTCTACCTTCTTCTTCCATAAATGTTGCCAGTGCTTGCCCATCTTAGCCAAAGACACAGGCATGGAGGATAACACCTGCAATAGCTTGTTTCCCTCCGGCCGCCCTGCCATTTTTGTCTCTTTGCTCTAAAAAGGGGTGGTTTCTGCTCTGATTCTGCTCCTTCACCTCAACTCCCTGCAGGCCTCCCCACATACCTTCTTGGTCTGTTGGGACTGCCCTTTTGGGTCACCATGACCTCCTAATCCTAAATCCACTCCCTTTCTCTGTTCTCATACCTCCTAGTGTTGAGTGGAGTCTGCCTCCAGAGTGATCTCACGTTCACTCTTTCCTTTCCATCCAAATCACTTGTTTTCCATGCCCTGCTCAGCTCTCATCTGAAATGTCAAACTAGCTTTCTAGCTGGCCTCCCGCTGTCAGTTGCACTAAGGATGGCGGAGGACAGAGCAGGTGCAGGAGCAGACAGATGGCAAGTCGGCCGTGACCTTGTGCATCTGTGGGCATCATGTGCATGTGAAAGCCCATGACTTGGTGTTTATTTACCTGACAGCCTTTCTTTTGTTTCCTTGGTCCATGAGGACTGGCCAGTGTACCAAGGGGCTAGGGAAAGAGGTTTCTCTTCTATAAAAGGCAGGGGAACCCTTTGTTCACTCTCTCTCTATAGTGACGCCGCTGCTTATTTCCATCATTTCCCCTGAGGAGTCGGGAGCATTTGGAAGGCTGTCTTATCAGTGTGAGTGGTCCACTTTGCTTTTACATCTAGACCTGTACCTGAAATATTGATTTGGCCCCTCTACCAGGCACTGGTCTCCAGTTCTCCTTGGTATTCTCTCTGAGCTGCCCCTGCTTGGAGAACTTTGGGGTACCGTCCATTGCACTGCCTTTCTGTGACTCGTGCCCCCCACCCTCCTGCTCTGGCCGGTGCCTGGACAATGCCCACATACTCCCTCCCCACCACTACTGCGCAGGCTGCAGTTCTGGCCTTTTATGGTTTAGTTTCTCATTCCCCCGGCCAGTGCTGACAGGGCCATTGGCGTGGCTGCCCGCCAGCTGGCAGGAGCAGCATGTTAAATGCCGTTCTGGGAGGAGAATGGAATGGAGGGGAACGGGCTTTCTGTCTGCCTCCCCCGCTTAGAGCTAAGAATAGAATTGCTCAATAAACTGAGGACTTGCATTGATGGCTACAGCAAAGCCACATTCATTCAAAGCCTGTGGATTTAGAGTTAGTCCAAAGTAAACCTGGATTAAGCCCAGATTTACCTGCATCTCTAGGGACATCTGTGTATTATCTGATTAGGGTTTATTAAGTAGATGTAAAATGTAAATGATGAAGCAGGAATAGTTTGGCCTGCTCCACACAGTTTGCAAGCACTTTGGAGGCATCTGCTTACAGGTCAAATAACAGAGGCCAATCTGATACAACTCTTACATGTTAGCAGTAAACTACTCTTACTCTATGTTCTTTAAAGTAGCCTTTCTTTTTGATAGGCTATGTCTCCTGCTTTTCAAATGTGTACTAAGAAGTGTCCATCCCCTCCATCAGTAAATAAATGATGTTCGATTATTTTGGAGGCCCATTACTACCATATTTAGAAGGCAGCCGGGTTTGTGTCTCAGAGCCGTCGCCTCGGCTGGGGGTGATGCCTGTGCCTCTTGCTGAGCTGGGGCTGAGGATGGGGCTGCCTCGCAGGCAGGAGAGAGCAACTCAACCCGGACACTTCCTTCTTGTAACTTGTCCAGCACGGGAAAACGGCTCTCCTCATATCTTTAAAAATCAAAGTGGAAAGAACCTGAACTACCCCCAAAATCCCCAAATACTAGTTGAGCTTGGAATTTGCATGAATTTTATGAGCAGGAGATTTCCCTTTGTAATCTTGGCTTAAATTTAAGCAAGATGCGTTCTTGATCTTATTCTGCCAGATAGCCCAGAAAATAACACACCCTAGAGTGAAGGTCTGGAGGTTTTTGGAATCTTCTCCTGGCTCTACCACTGATAAACTGAGTATCCTTGTCAAGTCAGGAGCCTTACCCTCCTGGTTTCCAGGGCTGGAGGGTCTGAGTAGGCAGCTCTGGGGATCCTTTCAAGCCCCTGCTATTCCCTAAAAGCCTCAGGCAGCTACTAGGTCCCAGTGAAGGGTGGTCCCAGCAGGCACATACAGACCTCAAGTGCTGTGACACTAGTGAGAAGCTTTAGAGATGAAGTGAGAGCTTCCATTTTCCCAGGAGTGAGAAAATTTGCTGACCAGAAAACCCGGGAGCTGGTGCCATCAGAGACCCTTCCCTTAGACTCAGCATTTCCCATCCTGTCATTCAAGTCTCCAGGGATCCATGGGAGAATTCTGGGGAAGTTTGAGCCCGCCTCTGCTTTACCAGTCCATGCCAGCATCTGCCTCCCAAGCTGAGTGCCTCTGTAGCATGGAGCGAAGGCTCCTGGGGGCCCTGTTCTGAAGACATCTGTTCTGATGGTGCTCACCCCTGGCCAGCCCAGCCTCTGTGTGGGGCTCTGCGGGTGGAAAGAACAGGGAGCCTCAGGTGCAGCCATAGTCTTCTATCAAGAGTTGGTATGGGGTGGGGGTGGGGGGTAACAAGGGGCTTCCAGTGTCTTACACCTTAAAATTTGGGTCTGTTCTGAATGCCTTTATTTGGTATCCAGTTTCTTGAGAGCACTGAAGTTTTATTTGGAATTAATGTTTTCCTCCCCAAATTGTGCATTTTTTCTTGTGGTGCAAGGGGTGACACTGTCCTGAGTTCTTTTCTGTCCTTCAGCCAAGAGACATCTGTAACAGGGTAGAATGCAAATAATACCTCTTCCACACTACCCATTTCTCAAAGTTTTCTTTTCTCGACCAGAGCAGAGGAGAGGAAATCAGTCAGTGAAGTGTATCTGCTTTGGTTATATAAACCTACACGATTCTAAGCGTGTTCAATCCGACATTGTCCAGGCAGTCTTCTCTGGGGGCAGCAGTGAATCTGTCTTTCATCCCGCTGTAGGTTTTTTTCACTTCCCTAGCTGGGTCTTGAAAAGACTTGAACCACTTGCCTCTAAGAGAGTTTAGAGTAATAAACATCTTCTCCAACACCAGAAATATTTCTAAAAAGAGTAATATATCTTTCAGAACAGTTTTTCTAAGAGAACATATTAAACAATCCGTGAAAGTGGTTCCATCCTCTAGAGTGACTGCCGACCGATGCTGGAAAGTGGCTCTGTGACAATCCCAGATCGTCCAGGCAAGGCCAGGCCTTGCTTACAGGGGATGGACAATCTGCGGGCAGTACACTGTAGGCAGAAACATAAAATCGCCACAACCCAGGGAGGGATGAGAGTGAGCGAGCATGCGCGGATGTGCGTGTATGAGCACATATGCACACAGGACAATGTGTTCTCCTCCCCCTGTGCATAGGGTTATTTGCAGGAATTCTCCTTGGCCTTCTTGCCCTGCTGGCATGGAGAATAGGAGTCAAGTACTTTGCCTGAGTTTGCTTGAGAATTATAAAATTCCTACAAATAGGTACATATCGGCAGCGTTTTCTAGGTTAAAAAAAAAATGACAAACTTGTCCTAGAAGTTATAGAGTTTGCTAAAGTTCACATAGCTTATAAATTCACATGGCTTAGAAACACAGTTTTAAATGCTAGGAGCTGTGTGCCTCAAACTGCCTTGGTGGGACGAAGGGTGACTGATCATCTCTAACTAACTAAACCACCTGCAGAAACTAAATCTGAAAAATAGGAGAATTTAGCTGAGATGAGCAAGTCACAAAATCAGCAAAATTCAAGACCCTCATTAAAGTATTGACCGGTATGATTTGCCGTGACTCTTATAGCATTGCTGGTTCTTAGCGTTACTGTCCTGAATGGGACGGTGGCCAAAGGGGCTGCTTCTTGTTTGTGTCCTCAGCTAAGGCCCTTAGTCAGGGATGGCTGGGATCTGCTATTGTGGTTTGCTTCTGAAATTCTTTATTACATTTTATACCAGACCTATGAGGGCAAAAGAGGTAAGATATGAGTAACTTTTTATTATACTATGAAGTTAGAAATAAGCTCTTTCAATAATGAAAACAGTAATGGTTACTCAAGCCAGCCAGTTTTCTAAAGAACTTTCCACAACAACCTTATGGTCCAAGTGCTGTTATTATCTGCATTTACAGAGGGGAAAAGCAAAGCACAGAGAGATTAACAAGTAGCAAATTGGGACCCAGCAGTGTTCAAATCCAGACCTGTGTGCTGCACTGCCTCACCAGCAATTCCCTAGTCCCAGAGAAAGTGGAGACTGCCTCCTAGTCATGTTGCAGGTCACTAGCCTGGGGCCCAAAGGCAACACACACACACACACTGAACTCTCTCTCAAAACATATTTTTGATGAGAAGCAGTCCACGCCTCTGAGCAGCTTCCTAAATCTGTTTACTCTGAGAAATATGTTTATGACTTGGGCAAAGTACAGGAAATCATGACTTGTAGACTGGAAAACTAGCCAAAAAAAAAAAAAAGGGTTTTCAAGCAAATATGTACTCATGGCTGTCCATATAGGCAGGTTTGAGCATGCAGGTGCCCATGTGGAAGAGGGCAAGAGCCAGGACCCAGGATATTGGCTTGGATTCGCTTAACTTCTCCAAAAACAGAGGTAACTTAGGAACTTTTATCTGTGAAGTTCTCAAGAGTTTGGGTGACACTGTATACTTCTCTCTCCCCAGACAAGCCAGACCCGCCAGCCGGCACACCTTGTGCCTCTGATATCCGGAGTTCCTCCCTGACGCTGTCTTGGTACGGCTCCTCGTATGATGGGGGCAGTGCTGTCCAGTCCTACAGTGTTGAGATCTGGGACTCAGTGAACAAGACGTGGAAGGAACTGGCCACATGCCGCAGCACCTCATTTAACGTTCAAGACCTGCTGCCCGACCTTGAGTACAAATTCCGTGTGCGTGCAATCAATGTGTATGGAACCAGTGAGCCGAGTCAGGAGTCTGAACTTACAACAGTGGGAGAGAAACCAGAGGAAGGTAGGCTGCTCTTGCTTCATCACCCACTTGCAATAAATGTGCATGATTACTCATGTGTGTACTAAGAGGAACCCAGAGGAAGTAAGGAGATGGTTGTGATGACTGAGAAAATCTTTGGGGATCTTGATTTCCAAGGTTGTGCTACTACCGTACTAGAAAAGACGTGCATGTGACCTTTCCAAACACTTGAGCCAGCAATTCTGGCACACTGCCACCAGGGGGTGATGGCGCGTAATCAGGAGCACGGTCCCGAGGGCAGGCACTTGAGTCCCCTTCTTCTCTCCTCCCTCCTTTCTGTGTGAATATTCAGTGTCAGGTTCTTGGAACACAAAGACAGAAGACAGAAGCCTAAAATCTAACTAGGAAGATAGGCAGCTGTGTAGTGACAATAACCCTAAAAAGATTGACAAGAACTCTAAAAAGATGAGATCTATCCTATTACAGCAATATAAAGAAAGAGCAAGGAGACATGCAGACAGCATGAATAATTTTACCATGGGGGTTGAGAAGGCTTCCTAGAGGAAGTGACACTTTCATTGAGTCTTGGAAAAAGGAATAGGATTTTCAACAGGCAAGGAATAAAAGAAGAGGCATTCCAAACAGAGGAGGCAGCCTGGGCAAAGTTACAGCATGATGGAAATGCAAGCCATTTTCAGAAGCTTATGAGTGACTAAGGCATACACCGTAAGAACAGGAGAAAGCAACACTGAAATGGCAGATTAGATAAAATTATGAATTTGACCAATGAATTTCAGGCAGGGGATTGCTATGATTGGATCTCATTTTTTTTTTAGCAGGAATGGAAGGGAGAGAAAAGGCTCGTTAGTTAAAGTATAACCTGGGCCAGCAACCTGGGGTCCCAAGAGTTGCTAGAGAGACAGACTCTCAGTTCCCCATTCTTCAATCCCTTCTGACCATTTATTTTAACATGATCCAACCCCAGTGCCTAATCTCTTCAGATTAGTGAGCATATGAAAATTTGAGACACACTGAAGCAGAGGAGGGCCCTGAAGTGGAGTTAGCCAGGTACCAGTCAGCCCTCTATGGCAATCACCCAGGAAGAGGATGGCAGGGCGTGAAGGAAAGCTGAGGGGGAAAACTGACTATATGGGAAGCAATTGACCTGCATCATTTCCTTTAATCTTCATAACTCAATGAAGTAGATGTTATTATGACCCCATTGTACAGATAGGGGAAATGAGGTTTAGTGGGGTGAAGCTCCTTGGCCAAGTTCAACATTTACAATGGTGAGTTGAAGCTTGAACTCAGATCTGTCTGCCCCAACGCCTGTGCTCCTTTGGCTAGCCTGAGGGCACGGTGGGGGTCCTGGCTCCAGTGAGTGACTTGGAGGTTAGAACGCAGGGCTTTGGAGAAGGTTGGATTCTGGTTTCAGACCTGCTGAGGTGATGTGTCTGAGGGAGCTCCACAGGAGGCGTCTTCAGACTGTTGAACTGTTGCATCTGGATTGCAGGAGAAAGACTTATGCTAGAGCTACAAATTTGGGATTCTTCAATCCTTCATTGATTATTGATGGACGTCAGAGAGGTCACCAATAGATTACCTTGGGTAATGGACTTTGGGTAAGGAGAAATTACATGATAATAGAGAAAATCAATACTGATAGGAACACAAAAGAACCTATGAGACCAGAAGAAAAGATTGAAAGGGGAGAGAACCCAGAGGAGGCTGCAGTCATGTTGCAGGAGTCTAAGGAATGAGCACTCAGTTACTAAATAAAGATGAAGAAATGAGGACTAGAAAGATCTTTGAATTTAACCCTTGGATATATAGTGACCTTTGAGAGCAGACTATAGTTTCCAAAGTACAGAAAATGGTTGCCCTGAAGTGAAGAATAAATAGGAGAGACCAGGGGTAGAATATATTTCATGAAGTATCATGTGAAGAGAAGGGAAGGCCTACTGTGAGTTTAAGATGGAGAAAAGGTTAGGGCAGAGCAGAAGGTGTAGGGCCACCAAGGGGACAAGCTCTTGAAGAGAGGAGATCTTCGAGGTGAGAGGTGGGGAGAAGGTGGTGGGAGACTTACGAACAGAGGTTGGACAGGCACAGGTCCTGACAGCACCATCAGGGAAGCATCGCGAGTGTGGAAACGTCGCAGTCGCATACCTCTCTTTAGTAAAAAGTAGGTATTCAAACTCAACTTTCAAATTAAGTGAGAGCTCCAGAGGCTAGGAAGTTAGAGGGCCCCAGTGGAAAGCACAGACTCGCAGTGTTGCTGCTGCAGCACTGTACGGGGCCTTCACCCAGTGAACCTTAGACATACAGGAGGGCAGGTTCCGGTGCACGTGGAGGTGAGGCCCGTGCCCTCCCACCACCCAGCTCAGGCCTCTGTGCGTTCATGGCACTCCCGGCCAGTGCCACTCAGAAAAGTCTGTTGGGGAAATGGGGTGATAGATCCGGTGTTGCTACCCTGTGACATGAGCAGAGTGGGGATGAGGGGCCTGTAGCCAGCTGACCCCTCAGACTCCCCTCCGAAGACCCCTCCTGTCTGGGAGCTGACAAAGGGAAATGTTGAAATTGCCTGCAATCCAGAGGAAGAGTCCAGTCTAATACGAGGTTCCAGGTTGCAAGCAGCCCCCACCCCCACATGCACCTAGATTGTCAAGGGGAGGAGGTGTACAACCGTTGGCAAGCTTTAGGCCTGAGGGGCAGAGGAGGGGCAGGATTCCAAGCAGAAGCTCTCTGTGAACTGCTCAGATGCTTCTTAGAAGCCTGGGAGGTCATCTCTCTCTACTCTGAAAGGGAAATTGCTTCAGGGAAGCGGGTAATGTGTTTACACACATGGAGATGTACGTAGAAGGGGGTCCTTTCTCTGCAGCCAGTGGGATGTGGTGGTTGTCAACGAGCCAGTGCTGGTTAACTCCCTTCATGAAGCCAGCTCTCAGCTGGGCTCAGCCAGGAAGGCTTTCCCTTCCCCACCACCATCGCCACCTACCTCTCCTGCCTCTGCCTCAGCATCTTAGTTTCCAGCTTCATCCTGACCTGCCAGTTCCATCCCTGCTAGCACCCCGGCCTTGTCTCTCTCCTCATGGACCCACTGTGTCCTGGGTCCCTCCTTTGTCCCAGGCACTGCCTCAGGGATAGAGTGGAAGACAAATACAGGGTCTCCACTCTGCTCCAGTGTAGGCCCCATATGCCAAAGCCACTGCTCAGACAACATCCCTAACCTGACACCTCCCTCCCCATCTTTCCAAACCTGAGGAAATGAACCCACTCCCTCCCATCCCAGCCAGACCTTGAACTCCATTCCTACCTACTCCCACTCTAACTCTTAAATCTCTCCATCTTTCTTCCTGATTCTAATTCATTCTAGTCTATATAGTTGTTAGCAAACATCTGTTTTGGAGGCTTCTTGCAGAATTAGAAATTCCTTGCAGTTACAAGGGCAGTTAGAGACTAAAGGGGTGCAGCAGCTCACCCTGTGGTGGGCTGTCCGCTGGGTCTCCTAGGCCCTCTCCGGGCCTGGGGTGCCCTCTAGTGCTCACTGAATGCACAGCACCCTGGGTCCGTGGTCTGACCACACATGAGCTGTGTCAGGGCCCAGGGGTCAGCAGATCCCCTCCCAACACCACTCTAGTGATGAGACTCATCTGTTTGCAGAATATTGGAACCATTTTCCGTCTGGTTCTCCCACTTAGCTCTTGGGTTTCAAAGCTCTTTCTGAACAGGACATTTTTTAAATGTTTCTTTGAAGCCCCCCCTACTGCTATTCAGTGCTTTCTTTAGTGAAGATGGAAAACAAGTGGTCATCTGTCTTATACTATAACTGTTATGCATGACGAGCCCAGGCCTTCCCTCACGCCTCTCCTGCTACTCCCCTAGTGGCCATTTGCCTCTCCAAAATAGAACGCAGGCAGGACGAGAAGGAAAAGGAAGAAGGGAAACTTATCAGCCTGGAACGTTGGTCCACGTTTCGCCCAGAGGAAGGGTTGCATGTAACAGAGAGTTAGAAAGAGGATAACGAATTCCCCACAACTGTAGGATCAAGAAAGAATTCTGCATTGTAACTGTAAGGAGCGAGCAGGGCAGAGGAGTGGGGTGGTGTCTGTGAGGAGGACGAGAGCACTGGGCCGGTTCTAGAGCGGCATGCTCTCTGCAGTGCCGGCTGACTGAAAATGGCCCTGCTGCCAGGTCGCTGGGAAGCTCCTCGTGGGCTCACAGGCTGCTGCTGCTCCTAAATGCAGGCCAAGAAGGTCGGCCTTCCCTTTGCTCTCTCACCCTGCTGCCCCGAACATTCCACTTCTCGTAGCACACCAGGAAAATGTGGCGTGGAAGCAAGAAGAGCAAGGCTCCTCAGTGGGTCAGACCATTGCCTCAGTCAGGGGCACCTGGGTCAGGGTGATGGGGCCTTCCTACCAGTAATTATCATCGTAATAATAATAATAACAACTATAATAGTAATTACTATTATTATTATGTCTCCAACACCCAGTCCAGTGACTGGCGTCCATGGGTCCTCAGTAAACGATCGTTGAATTGACTGAGCCTCTTGCTTACCTGAATGTTCTGTTTGTTGAGTCACGTGAGTCCTGTCTGGCTTCCTCTTATGTGAGGTATCTTACCGAACGTTCTCTCCAGCAGGGGCACGCATCAGTTCATTTACGTTCACAACCTGAATCTCATGCTGGGCGACTATAATTTTTTTTTTGTCGTGCTGCTTTAGACTTGTTCCCCCACTGGAGAGGCCTGTCTTTTTCTGTTCATCTTCACATGGCAACCCCCACATAGTGACCCTCCTGCCCCCTCTAGCACCATCATGGCTTTCTGCCCGCCAGCGGCTCCCAGAGCAGGTGACCCCATTCTCTGCCAAGGACAAAGCAGTGATGCCTGTCGGTGGCCGGTGCACATCTCCCCGATGACGACCAGGAGGCTGAGAAACTTGCTTGGCTTTTCACTTGTCCCCCCAGGGCTCGTCAACCCAAAGGCTGAACAGGGTCTGCCTGAGCATGTGACCGCACGTCTTCCCTCCAGCGGCAGTGCCCACTGCACATCCCTCTTGGCTCCAAGAGCGACGACTTGGAATGGCTGGGTTAGGTTCACATCCCAGCAATATCTGTGGAACGCCACCTCTTTCCTGCGAGTCCCCATTTACCGCATCCTTTCTTATTTTCCCATGCAGTGTCCTTTCAGTGACAAAGTATTCCTCCCAGTATCGCTCATGTTTAGTTTTTAAAACTAAACTCAGTCAACAGCATTTTCAGAACTCTAGACAAATCTTAGCCTCTCTTACTCCCAGTCACATGCTTTAACCAACCTCAAATTGTTTTTCAGCAAGAGATGCTGATCCTGTATGGGAACCATGTTACTTTTTCTCAGATTACTTAGGTTTTAGGACTCATGCACCTTCCCCGAAGCTAGAGGCTCACTGTCCGCAAGCTGTACCTGCTCCCTGACCCCCACCTTCTTCACAGACGTTCAACTTGCAAAGCACTGCAAAGCTCCGTGCTCACACTCCACACCTCTGCCCTTTCTGCTCTTCCTCCTGTGAGATTCCCCCTTCCTTTCCTCAGCCTGCTCTGCTGAGAGCGTCAGTAAATCACAGCCCTTCCTTCCAACTTTATTCTCTCTCTCTCGCTGACACACACACGCTTTTAAAACCCTTTTCCCTCTGATTTCTCTCAAGTCATTGTTCTCTCTTAAGGAACCCTCCCTTCATTCCATTTGTCTCCAAGTTCATGCACATCACAAACAAAGCACCACCTCTATTGCTAGCCCAAAAGCTCAGAAACTACCGTCTTCCTTTTACATATGAGGACACTGAGGCCCAGAAAGGGAAAGGCACTTAGCCTAGGTCAAGAAGTCGCCAGCCCTGTGAGGACAAACCTGTGCCAGAGCAAAGGAAAGCCTGGAGTTCTGAAGTGGCTGTGTCCCGGGGACACCCGCCTGCTCCCTCACACCCCCACTCACTCCTAACTCACCTGTGTGAGGAGCCAGCGCAGCCTGAGTCTGTCCTTCCTCGCTGTGCCTCAGAGACCTCTGTGTGTGACATCACCACACCCTTGTCGTGTTCCGTCACTTCCTTGAGGACACAGCTCAGTGCCCGCTTCATCTGAGAATGACCGCTCGCCCATGCGATTGCCCCATTCTGCGTCACCTCCTTTCCGTATTCCGTCTGCACGGTGACCTCACCCATTGACCACATGACCCCTGGAATGGATATTTCACCTGGAGTTGGCCCTTGGGCAACATAAGCTTAGACTCATGCAGACGTGTCTCCAGTTGGGGAACAAGTCTAAACACATGCAGACGTGTTTCTCCCTGTGGGTTCTGTATTCATGAATTCCGCCAGCCATGGGTGTCGGTCGGTTGAATTCTCAGATGTGGCATCTCTGGGTCCAGAGGGCCAACTACAAGTGACAGGTGGAGGTGTGACTGTATTGCAGGTCGGTGCCCTAATAACCCCTGCCTTGTTCAGGGGTCAGCAGTGTGTGGTTTTGCTTCTGAGAGATCTTGCCATGTGTATTATGTTTCATATTCCCCCCAAAACTGACAAGCAACTTGGTACACTACTGGGATTCCATTTTGAAAAGTTTAATAAGTGAATAAATGGGTTTCATCCTAGAAGCAATGATAAGTTGCTGACTTTCAAGCCAGAGCAGAGAGGGAATCGTCACAGCTGTGTGTAAGTTCTGGGAGTCAGTCTGGGAGAGAAGTGGGGAAGGGAGTGTCTAGGCGGCCACGAAGGTAGCGAGGACGTGATGGAGGCGGCAGCTGGGGGAGCTGAGCGGCCAGAGCCCCCGGGTACCCAGGGGCCCGCACAGACGACAACCTCACCACGGTGCCCAGAGCTCGGCCCTGCGGTCGCGCGCCTGGGAAGGCTCAGCCTGGCAAAGGCCCCTCGTGTTCTGCTCTCAGTGGCCCTTTCACACTAATCTCGTTGTCTTCTTGTCCCTGTTTGTCCCCTCCAGAGCTGAAGGATGAAGCGGAAGTGTCAGATGATGGTGAGTGTTAGCAAGCTGTCCTGGGGGTCTCAAGGCTGCATGGGGGTGAGCGAGACGTCCGATGGCTCACACTCACCCCGACTCCCATCCTGCAGATGAGAAGGAACCCGAGGTCGATTACCGGACGGTGACAGTCAACACCGAACAAAAAGTGTCAGACGTGTATGACATCGAGGAGCGACTGGGATCGTAAGTGGACTGGGTTGCGCCCTCCAGTCCCCCAGGGTGGGGGAGACACGGATCCCACAGCATCTTCCCATCTTTTCCCGGGTTCTGTCAGCTCCTCAGACTGTTTCTTACAGACTCAGGAGGGAATGACCTTGTCGGCGCCCCACAAGAATGCCCCACCCAGGCTCACGTAGCAGCTGCTCGCACTGAGTGGCCCAATTCAGGGAGAGCCTAGAGGGAGTCCTCCTCGCTCTATACCTCGTTCTCCCCACATGACCAAACCAAGGCCCTGGTCTGGGTCAGAGGGACGGTAGGCTCCCTGCCGTTTGGTCCAGAGAGGCAGGACCCAGTCGTGTGCACCTTGGGTGTGCTGGCGCCGGTGTGTCAGCCGCCCCTCGGCACACACAGCTCTCCTCAGTGCTCACTTGTGAATTCTGGCTTCTCCTGGGGTGTGGAGGACGCAGTGGGTGCTGAGCCCATGTCACAGCCGAGCTGTCTGCTTCTTCCATTGACTTTCTCCCTGGAGTAGTAGAGCAGATGGCATGGGCCTCGGTGTTCATGCCCACTGGGTTCCTGGGAACTAAAGGAATGATGCCAACCTCATAACAGCCCTGTGAATAAGTGAGCCTTGTGTCAGAGGAACACGGCTCTCCTCAACCCACAGGGGGGCGTTGAGTCCTTCCTGGGCTGACCCTGAGGGCCGGTGCTAGGCAGTGCAGGGGAAGGAAGACATCGTCGCAGGGACAGACTTCTCAACCAGACTTCATGGGTCCTTCTGTGAGGAGAGAGAGAGAAGCCCCTCAGCCAGTCAGGCCTGACACGTCAGCCCAGGGAGATGAGGGTCTGGAGAAACAGGAAGACCTGGCAGGGCTGGGGGACACAGGCAGACACAGGCTGAAGTTGGCAAGTGATGGAAAAAGTGCTTGTCAGTGTCAGAAACGTGCTTTCTTCACCTGGAGCACAGCACAGACTTCTTCAGTACAGGCCCAGAGCAGTAATAGTCTAAGTTGTATGTGCATAGGGTCTCTGCAACTACCATCTGCCATTAAAACACAAAATCAGTCATAATCACTCTGAACACAAATATTGTGTCCGTGTGCCACTAAACCTTCATCAAACAAGGCAACCAGGTGTGGCCCAGAGGCCATTTGCTAACCCTAATGGAGTGGAAAACTTGGCTAAATTCGCCTTTCTTCTCTCCCTTTCATTTGCAGTGGGAAATTTGGACAGGTCTTTCGACTTGTTGAAAAGAAAACTAGGAAAATCTGGGCAGGGAAATTCTTCAAGGCATATTCAGCAAAAGAGAAAGAGAATATCCGAGAGGAGATCAGCATCATGAACTGCCTGCACCACCCCAAGCTGGTCCAGTGTGTGGATGCCTTCGAAGAAAAGGCCAACATCGTCATGGTCCTGGAGATGTGAGTGGCCCGCTGCTCAGCAGCTAAGCTCGGGGGCCTGGAAGCCCACATGCCTCCCCCCGCCGTCCCTCCCTCACCCTCCATCCCGAGATGGCGAAGCCTGCAAGCACAGTGTGGTCTGCACACCCTCAGCGCCCCCCGTGGCCTGGGGCTGGCCACACAGGACGGCTAGCATGTCTGTGTGTAGCGCTGTCCTTCCCCATTCACCACTGGGCCAGCAGAATTTGGGGGATCCTTGTCCTCTTTTCATCCTCACCTATGAAAAAGGCCACGGATATTTCTAGTCTCCTTGGTTTCATTCAGGGGTATGTGGAAATAGCTTTGGAGCAGAAAAGGAGGGACAAAGTAATTTTCCGATAGCCTGAGAAAAAGAAGGTGGGCCAGGGCTGAGAACTGGAAGGCGGGCGAGTGCCCTTTGGTGTCCTCCTGGGCCCCCAACCACCCTTGTCCGTGCTCTTGATGCTCACTCACCAAAACCCGGCAGGGGCTAGATCAGATGATCTCCAGGCAAGGCTGTCCTAGGATGCATGGTTCCCTTAGTCCCACTCCCCACCCCTTGCACCCCTGAGCAGCTGACACCACCGCACACACACACGTGCACACAGACAGGTATACACACACATACATGCTGGCTCTGGTAAGACTGCTTCCTCTTCAGTGTCTATATTTCCAAAGTTTCCTTTCATTTAAAAATCTGAACTTTTTGAATAAATGATAAAAGTCACATCAAAAAATATAAGAAAGTGCACCACAGTGGGTTCCCACCCCACCCCTGCCCCCCATCTACCCTGCTTTTACTCTCCTTCCCCACATGTAAGCAACTTTTTCTTTGTTTGTTTTGTCTGTATCTTTCCAAAGTTTCTTCATGGAGTAAATACATATATAGCCCACAGTAGTTCTGTGGGCTGCAGGTTTGCACATTTATTCTAGAACAAGTTGCTTGGTCCAGGCCATGTGGCCATGTGAGGACATGTGATGAAATGTTTCATCTTTAGATGTTAAACCTTGAGCAAGTGTATGATATATGATAGGTGTGTGTTTGTGTGTCATTTCCACCCTTTAACACAAAGGTAACTTGTTGTTTTTTTAAATTGTATTATTTTTATTGCGGTGCCACTGGCTTATGGCACTGTCTGTGATTTTAGGAGACAGGTCCACACCTCCTCAGGTGGATGTAAGCTCAACACTCCACCACCAAAGCACCCATAGTCCTCACCACGGCCTACTGGGCCTCCTCCCCACTTCAGAGTAACTTGTACCCATTATTCTATACTTTGCTTTTTTCGTTCACCCACTTATCTTAGAGATAGTCCCGTGTCAGTAGCTAGTGAGTGTCCCCATTCTCCTGGCTCCACGGGATTTCGTCTCATGCATATACCGCAGTTGAGAGAAGCAGTCTTCTTCTGCCAGGTCAGATGGCTTCCAGACTTGTGCTTTTATAAACAGTCCATGTTTGTAGCCTTGTACATACATCATCTTTTCACTCATGCCTGTATACATCTTTCACTTGCATTCCCAGAAGCATGGGCGCTCTGGATGAAAAGGTATGTGCATTTGAAATTGTTAGAGGTGGTATGGAATTGCCTTGGGCGCCCTTGAATTGCTCGCCCTGAGTCTCGGGCTCTCAGTTCTTTGCAGAGGACTCTAAGAACGTCTTGGCATGCTTTCCCAAAAAAGGGGAAGCCAGAGAGGCACGCCCCAGCTTGAAGTATGAATGGAGAATTAATCTTTCTCTCTATTCACCCTATTGAAGTTTCGGGTGCTTCCTTTCACTGTATATTCTACAGGAATAGCAGAGCTCAGATTTGGGTTTGATGAACCTCCCTTGAATCCTCTTTCTGCCCTTTATCTGGCTTGCAACCTTGAATAAGTTACTCAGCTGTGCCAACCCAGAGTTTTATTATCTGTGAAAAGAGGATATGAACCTCCTCGCGGATGCTGTGGGACTGAACGGGAGTGACGTATGTCAGCACAGTGCTCGATGATTGGGGCTATTCTTAGTAAAATGATACACTGAATTTTTCTGTACCCTGCTCTTTTTTCCACTTAGAATTATTTTGCGAGCATTTTAACACCCAACTAGGTGTTAAAGAACAAATCCTGCTATTCAGGTTTGGTATTCTAAGTCAGGTTCTATTCCTGCTGAGCCCTGATTTTGAAATTGGTAAGTCCTTCCAGTGAGAAGAGATATTTGGATCAGACTCCCCTTTGGTTCTATAATTCTTCAGTTAGTGGAACGCTACAAAAGTCACAGAAAATCTTCATTCAAATCTGGGGATGTATTTTCAGGTCCAAATTCAAACTTAGCTCCCCACTTCCAGAAAAGATCTAGCCCTTGCCTATGGCCTCACTGTGTCCTCACAATGGCCCTGGGAGCTGCAACTTTTCACATTTATTCTAGAACAAGTTCCTTGGTCCAGGCAGTGTGGGCATGTGAGGACATGTGAAGAACTGTCTTATCTTAAGATATTAAACCTTGAGTAAGTTCGTGAGAAGGTACAGGGAGGGGGAAGGAGGCAGCCAAGCCTGGGTAAGGCCGGCAGCAACACCAGTGGGCAGAATACCATACTTAGCTTGGAATTGGGAGTTGGCAAGCTGGATGGAAAATGTTGGGAGGAAACCTAAGTAGGCTTCAGCTGGTCTGGCTTTCATCCCTCCACCTCCCCACACCTCCCCCATGGACAGGAGATTCTTATACATGCAGATGCCCCAGGGTTCGCCTGCACTCGGGATAAGGACCATGCAACTTGACAGGAGAAGAGACAGGCAGAAAAGAGGAAGCAGATTCACACTCGAGCTGTACTTCCCTTCCAACTAAAAGTCTAACTCTGAGAGGGATGAGGTTAGCTTTTGGCAGTACAGTTTGTTATTTTCCTTGCTGGATGGAGAAACTGAGTTGTTGAGAAGGATAGTACCTGGTGGTAGAGAAAAATGAAAATGAACTCCTAGTTCCCAACTTCCAGTTCATTTGCCTCATGAGAGATCAGTGAGATCAGAATGAACAAGTCAGCCTTTCTGTCCTCTGATGAAGGGACAAGTGTACACCACCATGGCGGGTCCAGGCTCCAGGCCTGGCATCTGCCTTGTCCTCCTGTGAGTGTTTGGGACATTCCGAGTGGTGCTTGGGCCTGAGCACTGAAACACACGTGCACGTAACGCTGTCTCCACAACTCGCCTCACGCAGTGCTGCCACTGGCAACGGCGGTCAAAGGACTTGCGACCAACCACATGAAAAGCAGTACGGGTGTGGGTACTGGGTCCCGTGAGGTCTACAGTTTGGGTGACAAATCTGATCCCTTGCGTTAAGCTGGTCTTGGTGGTAGGTATTCATTTATTTACTCACTGTCCATTTATCAAGCATGCATTTCCTATGGCCCATTCTTGGCCCTTGACATTATTTTTCCATCAGACCAATACTTTCCACTCATAGTCTTGAGCATTTTGAGAGAAACCTATAGAAACATGAATCATGTTTGTATGACCTTTCCATCCTAGAAAACGAACCACAGGAACAGTTTTCAAAAATGTTAACTCTGTTTGGACAGGTTTGAATCTAGGTTGAATAAGTCACCTCTAGAAATGCAGCTGTAGTTACTTCCATGGCTCACATTTCTACCATTCATTGCTTCAAACATTCCCAAGGGCAAATAATGGTTACTTGCTCTTCCAGAATGTTTTATGTTTAAAGGTAAATGTCACAAACAACTCGAAGACAGGCAAACTTATGCAAAAAACCACAGAGACAAGGCTGTGGAAGCCCAGTGAGGGAAAGAACACTTCACATGGGAAAATCCAGAGTGATTTCTCAAAGAACAAGAATTTCAGGGGGCCTCCCAGGAGTGATGATTGAGTAAGTCAGAATTTCTCAAACTGGGGAGACTGGGCAGGTACTTATTTAAAAATATGTTTCCTCAGATCTCTCCTATAATTTCATAAATAAGCTCTTCAGGGGAGAGGCTTAGGAGTCTGTACATTTAATAAGAGCCCCAAATGATTCTTTACCTTAAAAACAGGTTGACCGTTCCTCTAAACAATATAAACCAATGTTACTGCAAAAAAAATTAGTACAGTAAAACAAGACGATAACAAACATTGAGCACTTACTATGTGCCAGGCACTCTTCTAAGCACTTTACTTGTGTCAACTCACTCAGTCTTCATAGCAACCCTGTGAGGTGGTATTGGCTTTATGTACATGTTCCAGATGAAGAAACTGAAGCAAGAGATGTTGAGAATTACCTGAGACCTGAGAACAGTGACTGGAGTTTGATTTGGAGCCTTGGTGGAGAGAAATAGAAAAGGGACTGGGAGGGCTTGGGGATAGAGGCGCCACCTGCTGGCCATCTGGGAGCCTCCTTGGGTTGTTTCTGAAGCGTCACTTCCCTTGCCCCACAGCGGCCACTGGCATAGACTGACCTTGGTCAGCTCAACCTTTTCGGAAATGAAAGCATTAGCCAAATGTGGATATAGAGACTGTGGTGTGCTGGGCCCCATATCTCTTGTCTCTTGTCATTGGGTCAGTGACAAGACCCACTTAGCCTGCCACCCATAGTCAAACACTATTAATATGTGCTGAGCAGCCTACTAGGGACCAGGTGTGATTCTTTACAGAAGCTTCTTTATTCCTAGCCCTATGAGGTAGAGACAGATATAAGGAAACTGGGACTCGGAGAGGTTAACTTGTCTGGGTCACACAGCTTGTTGAGCTCAGCAATTTTCTTTCATCATGATGACGCTCCTTAGAAGAGGTCAGTCCACCCAACCTTGCTCAGCAGGCGGACCTGCAGGCCATCGGAGAAAAGAGCTCACTCACATCTGGATGTTACAGAGGTTACCAAAGAGATGCTTTAAACTTTCTGAGCAGTGAGCAAAGAAGATGGGTTTGAGGGCTGGGACGGGGAACAGAGAAGGCCCGTGTGACTCAGACAACAAGGCTTTGTGTTTGCACATCCGGGCAACATGCCAGCTGGCTGAAGTGTCTGAGGCAGTCCTTAGCAGAAGATGCCTGCTGTGGGCCCCAGAGACACCATGGCCAGGATCCAAGTCTGTTAGGAAGGATGTGCTGTGCTTCTAGCCTGGGCAAGGAAGCAAGAGAGACAAGTTAGTTATGGCTGGAAGGAGTAAACTGATACTATAGGTTTAGCCAGAGTAAATAAATCCATCACAAGGGCAAGTGTGATGGGTTATGGCCAACGAATTTTAGAAATTTTGCTGACACTCATTATTGAGGCCTTTTTCTGTGCCTGCCTCTGCCAAACAAGCGCCTGGGGTACTGTGAATAAGCTTCGGTTTCCTAAAAGACATGTGCGTGCAGAGTGCAGGAAGAATGTCCCTCACACACCTATGGTCATCTGGGGAAGGAGACTGCCCAGCAGATACCCTTTTGCTAAGGAGAGCAGGTCTGGGTCTCTTAGTTCCCGACAGCTTCTGCAACTGACCAGCCTAGTTGCTCCCCTTGAGGCCCCCGACACCTCGGTGTCTGCAGGGCAGGGCTCCCCAAGCAGGAAACCAGGAGCTCTGGGCCCTCCTCACCCAGAAGACGGGGGCCAGTGTAACAGAGTAGTGGCCCAGGACAAAGGAAGCTACAAAAAAAGTGCCAAGCACCCCCAGGTCCTGGACTTTCCCGCCCATCTCCCCCCTCTCCCCAGCCTGCCCTGGAGCAGACTCCCTGCCAGCCAGGCCATGGAGTCCTGTGGTCTGACCGCCCCTCTGTCCCCGCAGCGTGTCGGGGGGTGAGCTGTTCGAGCGCATCATCGATGAGGACTTCGAGCTGACGGAGCGCGAGTGCATCAAGTACATGAAGCAGATCTCGGAGGGCGTGGAGTACATCCACAAGCAGGGCATCGTCCACCTGGACCTCAAGCCTGAGAACATCATGTGCGTCAACAAGACAGGGACCAGGATCAAGCTCATCGACTTTGGGCTGGCCAGAAGGCTCGGTGAGGCCAACCCCCTCTCCTGGTGTCAACGTGTGGGGTCCGTGATGTTTTTAGTCCACACCTTGGAGAGCAGAGGGAGTGTGTTGGAGTTCTTCCCTGTCAACGGGAGCCCTAAGGCTGGGGCGAGCTGGCCTCGGGGGACTGATGCTACCAGGGAACTCTCCCCCGACTCGCAGCCATAAAGAAGGAGGTGAGGACTTGCGGTCCCGTGGCTGTGACCTGCCTGGAGAGCGGTCCCAGGCTAGCGGATGTGCCCGCTCTGCTTCCTCCTGCTGAAGGCCCAGCGTGGGGCTGGGGTCCAGGAAGTCATTATTTCCAATAATTTAAGCAAAAAGGAAGCTAAGGGTCTCAGGAACTGGTACTGTAAGAATCCCAGAACACAACGGGCAGGCTCCTGGTGAGGAGATGCTCTGGGGACAGGGGCATCCACCCAGGCCCAGACGTGGGGAGGATTAACATGTAGCAGGAATCCTTCTGGTGGCTCGGAGCAGCCCTAAGGGCTGTGGAATGCTTCCGTTTACAATACTTGCTGTGAGCCAGATGTGGCCCACAGGCCAAAGGTTTGCCTCCCCCACTGCCAAAGAGACTCCGGAAGCTGGTGCCGACAACTGATGCCTCTTTCCACGCATCCTACCAGGCGTCTGGTCTTTTGGGCTTAAAGGCATCACCTTGGGGTTAAGATTTTTCCTGACTATCCTGGCAGTTTCTTGGGGGAGAGACATGGTGAATTTGGGGAGAGAATAGGGAGTCAGATCATGGAGGTTTAGGTCCTGGGCTCCACTTTTTAACCAGATGAGCAAATCACTTCCTCTCCCTGGGCCTCCTCTTCCTCAGAAGGGGGTCCTCCCTCCCTCTTCGGGGTATTACAAATGTTAAATCGGAAAGTCCTGATAAAGCAGGTAGTGGGGGTGCGCAGGAGGGCATGAATGTTAGGGGTCGTCAAGCACAAGTCACATCCTGCCCCAGGGGAGAGGTAGGAGAGACTGACACAGGAAACACCACTTGGGGCATGGGTTTAACAAGGCTTCTCCCCTCCACCCCACTGTAGGGGCGCAGCTTGCAGGTTTCACTGGTGTGTCCCGCACTTGCTTCACAAGAAGGCAGGTGTATCTGCCTCCTCGGAGGACAGAGCACCCAAGGCTGGGCCCTTGACTGTGTCCCTCCTGGGTTGCCTGGCTCCTGGCAGTACTGGGGGGCTGATCCCTCTCCCTTCTGGTTACAGAGAACGCGGGCTCTCTCAAGGTCCTCTTCGGCACCCCAGAGTTTGTAGCGCCTGAAGTGATCAACTATGAGCCCATCAGCTATGCCACCGACATGTGGAGCATCGGGGTCATCTGCTACATCCTGTGAGTCTCGGTGCATGGGGGCAGTGGGGGAAAGGCCCAAGGAGGGTCCGCAAGCTGGCCTCCTGTAGAAGGGGCCAGGACAAGCTGTGACGGGGAGTCCACGCCACAGCAGGAGAAGAGCAGCTTCCCAGCCCCACCCCTGGCCTGTCTGCTCCCGCCTGACATCGATGTGCCAAGATTCCCATCCGGGCCCCTCACTGTCCGGCCCGGGGCTTCGCCAGGGGGTGGAAGCTGTGCTGTCATCTGCCTTCACTTGCGTAAACCCGTTTCTAGAGAAGGGGGGAGGGAAGCAGGTGCACATCCCTGTGGGCACCGCCATGGTCATTGGAGGCAGCACCCACCTTCAGGGGAAGGGACCCCAACTGCCAGCCCCATCTCTGAGCCGGGTATAAGACCTGTGAGTAAGCACTTTTGATGAGTCTGTGGGGGCCAGACAACAGAGAGCAACACAGTAACTAGAAATTACTGGGAAGTCAGGTGGAAAATACAAGGCCATTTCGGCCAACGCTCCGCGGAGGTGCGTGGGGGCCGGTTATCCAGACCAGCGCCGCCAGCACCAGTGCTCGCAGAGCACCGAGGGCGCGGCTGCGCTGAGCGTCTGTCCCAGTCGGTCCAGGGGCCGGAGGCGGCGCGGTTCTGCATGTGCCAGGCTGCCAACGTGCCCTTTGGGAGCGACACTCTGGAACACAGCCCCTCGGTGAAGCCCCAGGCGCAGACAACTACTAGCCTCAGAGACAGCCCCTGGGCCTGGGCGAGACACAGCTGTGGGTGGTCTCCCCAGGCGGGTAGACCCGCGTCCATTTTGAAAAAAACAAATGTCTTGTTTCGACAAAAGGAAACATTAGATATTTGCGAATACAGAAGATTTGAGGAGGACCTCTAAGAACACCTTCTGAGGCCCCAGGTGCCTTCAGCCCCTGTGCGAAGCAACCCCGGTGACTCCGCGGCTCAGCCAGGTTCAGGCGCTGCTCTGACAGACTCTCCAAGTGAAGCGCTGCCTCGGGCGGCGTGGCCTTTCACACGCGCAGGCTTGCTGTCACGGGCGCCCGTTAGGACCGCCTGCCGCAGTTGGACCTGCGTCACGGGTTCCGGTCCCCAGAAAGCCATCGTCCCTGCCTGGGATCCCCTCCACCACCACAGCTGCTCCTAGAACAAGAAATACCCTGGGGCCAGGAATGCACCTTCCAGCCTCTGCCCCAGCTCCACTCAGGAAGGGCAGGAACCATGAGTGAAGAAAACTGCTCCAGACGCTGGACTCCCGTCCGGGTCCTTGGAAAACAAGGACGAGCAGGGCAGTGACCGGCCGGCCCGGGGCCTCAGGCTGGGTGGTGCTCACACTGACCCCTGGGTGCAGGGGAGACACCAGGTCCTTGAGAAGCAGTGTTGGGTCAGCTTGCTCTGTTCAGGGCCAGCTGCCATGTGGCCTGGCTTGGCCCCTGGTCCTTCTGCAGTCACCGGGAGTCTTGCCTCACTGTGCAGGTGGTTTGCTCGCCGCCACGCAGCCACGATTCTCACATGGGCCATGATGGTCCCCAGGACAAACTTGGGAGTAGGATTTGCAGGGCCTGCCTCCTCATCTGGCGTCAGGTGCCCAGGCCCAGGATGTCCACTGGCTGCCGACTTCCCACAGTCCTAGAGTGAGACCAGCATGCCCACTTCACCCAGGACACACAGGCTTCCCTGGGTGCTGGACTTTCAGTGCTAAAGTGAGGGCAGTCCTGGGCAGACTAGGCCATGACTCTCTCTGCGGCTCAGGGGCTGCGCTGTGACTTACGTGCTCAGCACCTTTCACAGTCAACACACCCTATCCCGGGTGGAATGTAACCTTAACCAGGTGGGAAAATGGCACATGGTCAAGGCCCCCTCAGCCCTCCTCGTGCCCCTGTTATCTACTGACCCCCCAGAGGTAATCATCCTCTTGTCCAGTGTCATGCATTCGTTTTTCCCACTTTTGAACTTTACATAAATGAAATCATACAGAAGAAAGTAGCTGGCTTCTTTTGCTCAACATTGTTTGTGACTCATTCACGTTGTTATGTGTAGTTGTAGATTGTTTATTCACAGTGCTGTATAGTATTCCCCTGTGTCAACATCAATTTATGTCACCATTCTATATTGATGAACTTTTGAGTAGATTCCAGTTTGTGGTATAGCAAGTATTTTGATACATGTATTTTGTGAATATACTTATACACTTATGTTGCATATATAATATAGAGGGAGAATTACCAGGTCATAAGAGCGTTTTATTTTAAAATGAAAATCGTTTTAGCTGGAGAAACATAATCATTTGGATAATGTGTTATATCGTTTATTAGATTACTTTTAAAGCTAACACCAAGAAATAGGGAGGCACTTTTTGAAGGGGGAGGAAATAATTTCAATAACTAGGGCAGCAGTGTGAAGGTGTCTGGGCAAGGGGACGCCGGAGGGAGGAGGTCGTGTGACGAGGCAGGAGAGGAGTGGGCATGATAAATGAGGGTCAGCCCTGCACAGCCCCCTCCCCCCACCCCCCGGCATCCTGGTTCCTGGACCCACCACTGTGGGCTGCTCTGCCCCTGGGAGTTGTCCAGATCCTTTCTCACCGTGGGGAGGGGCGGCCGGGAGTTCCCCTCCCAGCCAGTGCTTGTAGTGCCAAGAGCAAAAGTTAGAGCCAGCCGGTTGCTTTCTTTCCAGCCTGCTGCGTCCATTCTGGAGCTGCTGCTGGAAGCCCCAGAAGAGGTTCTCTGGCCACCGCCTTCAGGGTCGCTCTGTTTGGGGCCGACAGTGAGAAAAGTAGAGGTCAGGGAGTCGGGGCAGGGGGTTGCTCTTTATGATTCAACAAACATTCCAGGACCGCCTCCTGAGTGATCAGTTCTGTCCTGTAGGTGGCTCTGACTTGGTTGAAGGAACTCCTCAAAGCCCCAGAAGCTCCTGTCCTAGCATTGGAGACGCCGGTGTGCAGAGACTCCGGAGACTCGCAAAGTTAGCAATACCTACTGGTTTCCGGCAGGACAGAGGACAGGGCACTCTGGGCCACACTGCAAGGTGGAAGATTCTAAGCTCTGCCTCCTTTTCTAAGACCTGCCTCCCCCTTTTACCTCCTTCTCCCCTATTTCCTGAGGAGTCAGTGTTCCCTGACTGCCTATGGGACTCCAAACCCTTCTCTGTGACCTGCCCTCGACTCTACTTACCCTCTTCCTTCTCTCTTCCCCTCCCCCATCCACAGTAAACGTTGCTGTTCAGCCTTCTCCCCCACTGACTTTCTGACCGGGCCCAGCCCCATTTGGTTCAGGTGTTCAGCCCTTAGCATGGTCCAGAGAGGCGGAGTGGTCCCCACCCCGAGTCTAACTTCTGGGGACAGCAGAGCAGGACCTACTCATACCTGGTTTGCATGAGAGCTCTTTGAGGGATCAGGAGGCTCACCCAGAGTTGCCTTGTCTGCTTCGCCCCTGAGCCCGAGCATATCACCCACCCAGCTCCTGTGACCAAGAGGTGCCTCACCCACACCAGGCCACACCTATAGTTTTGCTCTCCGGGAACTTAGGCTGTGGTTAGCAAGACAGAGTCCCAGCTCGCTGCTTCCTGGATCACTGCACAAAGTGGCACCCAGTTCTTCCTGTCAGACCACCCAGCCGCCCACATCTTCCCGCCCTAGCATCAAATGAGTAACTGAGGCTAAAGGGATAAAATCCTATCCCCTTCCTAAGCACTCAGTGGTTCTTCTCAGAGAGGTGAGGCCCCCTTAGCTCATCTTTCATGCATCTGGGTCTTCAGCTGCTAGCAAAACACTGTGGAGACATTGTTTCCTGGTATTCTAGCCAGGGCAGGACATGCCTTTACATCTGATTTCCTGGGAGAAGTTTTGCAGTTAAAGATTACGAATTAAAAAATTATAATACCTTGCTGTTACTCATCAGCAAAAAGACTAGTATTTGACCGCGAAAAATGAATGAGAACACTCTCCGCACCAAGTGTCAAGTGAAGAAAAAACAAGGTATCTAGGAACTTGTCCCCCCAATACAATTTTGTGAAAACCACATAAATCCATTGGTTATGTTGGAGAGGGGGCAAAAAAAACCTCCTATATCCCCTTAAACTCAATAACTGGGGGCCTGAATATCAAGAGACAGTAATTGGGAGCCTGGCAAAAGATAGATTAACAAGAGATAAGAAAACAGATTCAAGAATATACCCATGTATAGTTTACAGAGAGAGGTGGTTAGCATTCTGGGCTTACATGCTATTTTAGCAAGGAGCTATAAATTGTAGAGAAGTAACTAGGTAAAGGAAAAGGGGGTTAGTGCTTCTGGGGAGTAAATTATAAGAAGGATGGTTTCATAGACTTTGTTATTCAGATAAGAATCTTTCCTCTTCCTGGCTATGGGGAAGGGAACATTCTTTTGTGTTTTTGTGGGTCTTTTTTTTTTAAATTGAGGTAACATTGGTTCATATGATTCAGAAGCGTAGGTTCACACCTCCTCAAATGCCTGTCCCCACATCACAACCCCCACCAGGGCAACACAATCCTCCACCTTAGTCCATGGTCCCCCTCTGTGCCTCCCTGCTCCCCTCTTTGTCCTTAGCCTCAATTCCACAGTCAGATTTCACCCAGTATTTGTGTTGGAGGAGGGAAAACTTCTACAAATGGAAATTTATGCCACCTTAACAAAGACAAATTTATGCCCTGCTTTTAGACAGGAAGAGTTAGGACAGATAGCTAATCATCTTCAGCTCAGTCCTTCTACCAAAATGGCATAATTTGGAATGGCATACTCTGATCCCATTCAGTTCAAAACTAGAAAAAACTAGGAAGAAAGATGAGTAGTTTTATGCTCAGGCTATCTCTGCTGATTGGATTGATTTATATATATATATATGTATATATATATATATATATATAAACAAATGATCCTTATATAAATTCTAGCAATAAGAAAAAGACCCCCCCCCAAAATTTATTACAAAATCCTACCACCCACTAACAAAAATTACTAAAATATGAACACTCTCTTTATCATCCTGCTCTGCATACATTTCAAGTTTAGTTTACAGACAGGGAATGTTGGGGGAGCTCCTGCAGGCGAGGGGCCAGCAGGGGCTTGGAGGGTATTTCAGACAGATGGGCTGCCAGGAAGGAGAGCCAGAGGCCAGAGGCAAGGAGAGTCTCCCTGACTGCAGAACATTACAGAGATTAAGCCCTATCTTAGCAGGATTACAGTTCCAAATTAGGAAAGGAGGTTTCCAGAGGGGACCTTACAGCATTCCACAGCAGGGCTGTTTGCTTTTCCTGCAGCCTTCTGCAGTTCTGTGGACTTTCCCCCTCTGTTTCAAATGGAACATGTAAAGAGAGAAGAAAGCAGGTAGCGGACAGGCAAAATCCGGGCTGCTTTTTCATAGGCCACACAGAACTGTAGAGACAAGGAAAGCTAGGAGTTCTAGCCCAGTACCCGTGGTATATAAAAGGGGGACAGAGACCCAGAAAGGGGAAAGGACTATTGTATAATCGTGCAGAATTGCCTTGTTGTGATGTGACTGAGAATGGTTATCCTGTGCTTTCTTAAAGTATAAATCAGTATCTTGCTTTAAGATGCTTTCATGTGATCTATAAAAATCTTTATTCAAAATACAACTATGTTTGATTAGGGAGAGAGAAGTTACTTTGCAAAATTCACTTTCTTCTCTTTACAAAAGGTTTTCCCAGAGGGTTCTTCCCATGGCAAGTTTTTCTCAGAACTTGTCTTATAAAACTTAGCTTTCAGGTACTTCCTAAGCTGAGGTGTCTTCAGTGCCAGAACAGCTCCAGAAGAGTTTGTGTTACTGATCATGATGATGGAGTCGTAAGAATATGAGGGAAGGAGCTTTAGTGGAGCCTCATCTTGGGAAGTTGACAGCATGAGACCCATTTCCTAGAGCTCAGATGGGGTCAGGGCAGGACCATCTGCATAGTTTGGCCCCGCACAGAAGAAAAATGTAGGGAGGCTTATTCAGACATCACTGTGGGCTTCAACACAGTGGCAGCAGAGCGCTAAGCCAAGAATAGGGTCCTTCCAGCCCTGGGACTCCTGCTGTTGCCAGGCCGCTTACCCATGGGGTTGGCCCTAGGGCAGGGTGATGGTGCATGGAGGGCTGGCGTCAGGATGAGGTGTACAAAGTTCAGACCTAAGTCTAGCGAAGCATAAATCTGTTTTATTCTGCTTTGAGACACTTTACTATCCCAATTTTTGGCTTCAGTTACTGGCAAATGCATTATAATTAAGGTCAGAGATAGGTGAGGCTATGGGGATGATCCAGAAGAACTATGTAGTGTCTCTGGTCATGGTTCCCCCCTTTACTCTGGGCAAGATCTAATTCTAGAGATGAACCACATAATCACAGAAATGCCATCTAAGTAACTATTAAGATACAGGCTCTCAAGCCCAACACCTGGGTTTAAATCTCTGACTGCGAATCCTTGGCAAGTTGCTTAACCCTCATCTGTCTCTCAGTTTCCTTATCTGCTCAACAAGATAATGAGTTATCTGTATCACAAGGTGGTGTTAACATAACGAGTTCATCTACTTTAAGTTCTTTCCCCAGTGCCTGACACATAGTAACGTTTGATAAATGTTTGTTGTCATGATGATGATGATGATGATGTTGTTGTTGATGGGGAAGGAGAAAGAGGAGAAAGAGAGACCAAGCAGAAAAATCAGTGACCACTCCATAGTTACGTAGTAGGTTCTCCATCCTACAGAGATTAGGGAAGTTGTCCAAGGTCACCCAGAGAGAGGACAGGCTGTCCTCTACGCTTTCCTCCACTGTGGCACCTCGGGAAGGCTTTCTGGTGTGGCCAAAATGCCTCAGTTGCATTGAAGTCAAATGTACATGGGTCACCCCCTTGCTGATTCAGAGTCTTCACACGCACCCTTGCTGAGCTCCCACTGGGCTTTCTTATTGGCCTTAAAGGGTACGAAGATGAAAAATGGAGAGTGCTGGGACAGATGGGTGCAGTGGAGAGGCTGTAGCCTACAACTGTCCATGGGACAGGAAAGGACTCCCCTACCTAGGGATCTTGGAGAAAGTTCTGGAGGGCAGAGGTCCAGCCTGGGTTTTGGAAAGAAGAGACCACAAGGGGGAGGGCCCCTGCTGTGTTCTGTGTGGCAATCCTAACCTAGTAAATTCTTTCAGCCTCTGCCTCACCTCAGGTGGCGTTAAGGGCAGGGACAACCCAACCCCACAATGAGTGACTGAGAGGAAGGCTGGGCCACAAAACCCTCTAAGGAGCCATTCCCAGTCTTCTTTCTGAGTAGGAAGAGACAGGTGCTAGGGAGTTTGGAGGTGTGGGACCTTGTTGGCCCTCCCCTTTGACTCAATTGGGACTCCTGTGACAGGGAGGAGACATCCCGCCCTGCCCTCCTGCCGCCCTCCCTCATTCACACTGCCCTCCTGCTCTTATCTCCTCAGAGTCAGTGGACTTTCGCCTTTCATGGGTGACAACGATAACGAAACCTTAGCCAACGTTACCTCAGCGACCTGGGACTTCGACGACGAGGCATTTGATGAAATCTCTGACGATGCCAAGGATTTCATCAGTAATTTGCTGAAGAAAGATATGAAGTAATGAGTTGAAATTTCAATGTTTTCCATCCATTTCCCCACTCCCTGGACTGGAGTCTGGAGACAGGGTTTCCTCTGCCTTCCACAGCTCCCTCACCTGAGGAGGGGGTGGGCATTGTAGGTGGGAATGTGGGAAGGGTATTCCTGGGCCCCTGCTCACTAGTGCCATATGCTCTGCTCATCTCTAGAAGCACAGAAACCTCACTCGAGAAGCAATGCCTGATGGAGTGTGGTAGGGAAAGGGCAGTCTTGAGTAAAATTTTCCAGTGTGACCTGTAGATACCCAGCTAAAAATTCAGTCCCTCTTTGGAATTTCAGGGAACGTATACCATTTGTGGATCCTGACCATAATCTCATATTATTCTGGCTTGATGTTGTTGTTTTACATCTCTAAATTAATTAAGATCTGCCTGACTGGATATGGCAGATGCCTTCTACTGTTGGCCAAGTTAGGTTGCTCTCCCAGTTGACTGGACTCCCACCTCTGCCTGCTCTGTCTCTGTCCTGCCCACAACACATACTGTGAGGTTCCCCACCTCCATCCTCTGGGGCTGCCTCATGTTGCCCAGTGGTCAGTGAACAAATATTTAAAACAGTCATGGACAGAGGAAGGCCTGTGAGTTCAGGTGTGTGTTGAGTCTGGTCAGGCCACACTAAGTCTTTCAGTGAATGAAGGAGGGGACTTGGAACTATAGTGGAGACAGGAAGCAGTGAGGTTGGAGGCACCTCGAATGTGACTAGACAGTTTGCTGGTGAGGACTCGCCTGGTGAGGGCAACCAGCCAAATAAAAGCAGGGAGGTGATGGCCATGTGTGTAGGGAGAGCTGCCTGTCTGGGGCAGGGGTAGTGAGAATGTCAGGTGACAACAGTTGGCTGGTCAGGGACCTGTAAACAGGTGGCCAGAGGAGGCAGGGCCTGGCGCCACATGCCTGGGAGAGTTTTATTTGTCAACCAGAAGTCAGAAGCTTTGCCCAAGGAAGGTGGTGTTGAAATCGGTGGTGATCCAGAGGGTAAGAAGGGAAGGGTCAGGTCAGAGGCTCTGCAATGACCAGGGAACTTCACAGACTAGGTTCTGCCTGTCCGTCTGGGCCCCAGGGCTCCCTGAGGCTGCATGTCACCTGGTTTCTGTCTGGGAAATCCTATTTGGGACAGGAGAGCGAAGTTGCCAAAGGGGCAGTGTGGAAGGGTTTCTCAGATGGGTCTGCCTGCTTTTCTGCTTACCTAACTGCCTCTCAGTCCTTTTAAGCCATCTCAGGGCTGAACTCCTCCCAAGGCTGCATTCCACACCCCTGGCTGGTGAGGTCTTTTAGAATTTTACTGTCCCAGTCTTTGTATCAATAGAGGTGAGCCAAGGAGTATCTGGATGCTAGGGGGGGCCTAGATTCCCTAGCAATTTGAGGTCCTGATAGCCATGGTGCCTCAGGAAGATGCAAACCTCTTTCCTAATAACTTTTCCAGGAATGGCTTTTATCAACCATACTTCACTCACCAAAGATTTGGTAAGTGAGGAATTGTGTGTACACTCTAAATTTCATCTAACCTTAAATTAGTTCAATAATGCGCTATGTTGGCCCCTCTACTCTCATAAAATGGACTGATTTCAAGTATATCAAGACACTAGATTCCCATAAACTCTTAAACTCAGCATCTCTTCAGCCAGAAATCTCTACCTATCAGCACTTCCTTAACTGTTTTTCCATTATAAAAATATATGTACATATATGTAAATTTGATAATACAAAAACATTAAAATAATCCACAATCCCATTATCTAAAGATCACCATATTTTGCTATACTCACTACTCTCTAGTCAATTTTCTATGTTTGTGTTTGGTTCTTTGGACTTTATTCTTCTTGTTGCAGTTAAGGGCAATGGCCCTGCAATGTTTATAGTTTCCCAGAGCTTTCAGAAAGATTAATGAGTTTCAGTGCATTTCTAAGGTTGTCATAATTCATAGGTTGTATGAGGGACATAATTCCTTGAGTTATAACAGGAAAAGCCACTCAGCCACACCATAAGATGAGAGTTCAGTGATGCTTAGAAATTTGGCCCAACATTTCACTCTCCCCTACCCCAGACAGGGAGGCAGAAGAATTCGATCTCCACAGCTCCCATGTGATCCTGGAAGGCCCAGATTTATCTGCTCCCAGCACTTACCCTACCTAGACCCACAAGGGGCTCTAGTTACTTTTAGTGGCAAGGCCTTCTTAACACTGTTACTCTGGGTGTACTCAGGTAACCCAGACCAGGGGAGGAAAAAGATCAAGAGCATAGGGACCTCCGATCATAGTGAATAGATGGGGAGCAGGAGTCCTGGGTGTGACCAGAGACAGGTGACCTCCCACTTCTGATCTGACCAGCAGTCTCTGAGGTTCTCTCCTGCTCAGAAATCCTCTGATCTCTGCCTCCATCAGAAACCGCCTGAACTGTACCCAGTGCCTTCAGCACCCATGGCTGATGAAAGACACCAAGAACATGGAGGCCAAGAAGCTCTCCAAGGACCGGATGAAGAAGTACATGGCAAGAAGGAAATGGCAGGTAATGAGGGACTCACTTTGGACTGGGCGGTGACACCTCAAATTTGCTTTATTCAAGCCAGCCTCATGACGACATGCCCTTGACTCCAGAGAAGTTTCACTCTGTTTCTGAAATAATCCTGGGCCAAGACTGAAACTTCACGTCTGGGGTTCGGGATACTCGGTAACCTTGGAGAATGCAATCTCCTTAAAGGTAGCCTGACAGTCTTACATTTCTTTACGATGAAGAAGGAGGGCATATGATCTAAAGAGAGAGAGACACCATTGTCCCCCTCGAGACCGGCTACATGTCCTTGGGCAAGTGACTTGACCTGGCTCTGCCTCTTGTTCTCACCTGTAGAGTGGGGATGATAATGGTATCAGCATCACAACATTGTTGTGGGAATCATGAGTGAAGTAACCACAGTGAGTCTTCAACAATGGCACAGGGAGCCAGGACACATGGAGGACTGGCATAAACATTCAAAGCACTTTCTACGCATTCCTCTTCAGTCAGGGGAGATGGTTAGTGTTACCATCTCCACTTTTCAGACAAACTAGGCAGAGAACGGTTAGGAGAGTCATCCAAGATCACTTAGCTAGTAAGTAGGAAGGCCAGGATTCAACCCCAGAGCCAGTATCCTAAACACACAGTTTTAATGTGAGACACAAAATTGCCTCTGATTGTTAGCAGGTGGATAAAATAATCATCCAAAGCCACAGAGAAACTGTAATTATCTATTTTATTTGTATTACCACTGTTAGTATTATAAAATTCCTGAGCTACCGGAGGGTGCATGGTTTCTATACTCCAGGAATGTATAATGTAAAGGGAGCTAAGCGGATAGACATAAAAGGACATACTGCACATCAAGAATTATAAACTATTAGTCTATCTCTCCATACCCATATATGTGAGTGTGGACAGGAGAACCGGCCTGTCCCTCCAGAGCTGAAGTGGCTGTGAGGAAATGCCCTGGGGCAGGAGTTTGAACTTGGTCACAGAACCAGAGCTAGAACACAGAGAAGAGCGATAACAGCACAGACAGGAAAAGGCACTGCGCTGGGACCTGTGCTGCTGTCTGCCCTTCCTGACAGGAGCAGGATCTTTCCTGTGGGTGTCTAGGGGCCCGTGGGGCACTCAGGGCTTGCCCTTATGGCAGAGAAAAGGGAAATCGCCTTTTTAGAGGCATCTGGGCACATGATTTGCCACACCAGATCGCCAAATGCAGTTCCCTAGAAAAATACGACTTCACACAAAGGTTGAGAGGACATAGTGCTAGAAGGACCGCAGGGGTGTGGGTTAAGGAACTGCCATCCCATGTACTCCCAAACCGAATTCCTCACAGTGCGAGTCAGTTTTTGGTTGTCACCCCTTCCCCACCCCTTGCCCCCAACACATACACACGCACACACACATGCGCGCGTGCACACACAAACACACACATACAAAAGTTAAGGTGGATCCTCTGGCCTCCCTTTAGCCAGGTGAGTTGAAACACCTTTCCTGCTTAGTCTCTGGGACCAGGATCCAGAATGTCAGCTTTCCAGTATGTCACCAGGATGTGTTTTCTTTATCGTCCTCTGGCCACCAGATCTCAACAAATAGCCGTGTGCCTGGATCAGATGGGGGTGTTGGGATGGGAGTGGGCTGTCCTCAGAGCTGCATCCCACTGGATTCGCTTGAATGAGACTAGGGAAAGGGACAGCCTTATCACATCAAGCTTTCTGGGGAGAGAAGACATATCTGCTGATGTCTAGACCCCGGAGATAGGCAGAGAAGAGATACAGAAATGGAATGAGAAATAAATGGGATTTTTCAGTCAGATGCGTCAGGAACTACAACACGTACTGATATTTTAATCACTTAATTTTTTTTCTTGTTGTCTACAGTGTTATCAGCCATAGGGTTTTCTGGAACTGAGGGGGGAAGGGAAGGACAGAATTCAGAGAGGGAAGTTTAATTGAAATACTTTAATACTGTGGCAGCATTTGAAAACCACAAAAACAGTGGTTAGGTTTCATAAAATTACACACAAAAGCAGTTCACAAAACCCCATTCAACACATACTATCTCTGAAGGACAAATTCCACTGGGCATAATTCCACTGCATCTCGACCATCTCCTGCCATGTTGCTCCCTTAAGAAATGTTTTCCACATGCTCAGCTCTAGGTGTCAAGACCTCCAGCTCCCTGGAACAGGGAGTTCCCTCTGAAGGCAGTCGAGGCTCTGTGTGGTTGGGCAGGGTGGAGCGGAATGGAACAGAGTGGGGTGGACTGTGGTGGAGGAAGGGGCAGGCAGGAACCCAGAACTCTCTACAGCTGCACTCGAAGAGATTCTTGTTATCATTTTGCTGTAGTTTTCATGAAAGGCTCAGGAGGATGGAAGTAACATGGGAGCAATTCCTGGAAACAGAGTACTGTATAGATGACTTATCATACTATTAATCTTAGGATGAAGCTTTATATATACACACACACACACACACACACACACACACACACACATAGATACATATTCGTATCAAAAGGGTTTTCAAAAGACATGGTGGTGAGGATCAGCATCGGGGTGGGCACGATGAGCAGGATAACAGAGCCTCTGCATGTGCAACTGGAAGCAGACGACTGGGACTGAAGGCCTGTGGGCGGCACCAACTTCAACTTCCCAGACACCAGCAATTGAACCGAGGACCCTAGGGAAGAATGCTTGTGACACGATACAGCACAGAGTAACTCTTGGCCATCACATTAGATAATATGCCCTTGTGGGGGGCCACTGTAGTTTAAGGGTTGTTGGTACATGCAGGGCCCAGGCGGCTGGCTGGCTCTAGAGAATCAACTAGCCTCATTTGCGGGACCCTCTGTGCTTTAGCATGGAGAGACCCTCATTCTGGGAGACATCAGTTCTAGGCAAACCAGGCTGGCCGTCGTTGCTGGCTGTCCCAGAGGAAGGAGCCTGTTCTGAGTCAGAGGGCGCAGGCCCTGCCTCCTGGAGCATGGGAACCCGCCATGGCGATGTTCTCAAACAAGAAAAAGCTTCCTCAAAACAAGTATGAGACTTAAAAAAAGGAAATGTTGCTGTCTTGATGTCCCAAAATTTCTAAAGCTCTTGACCTGTAAAGCAGCCGCCAATTTTCAACTCAGAAACATGAAACCAGAAGTCTAGGACATACAGGTGTATTCCTTTCCCAGTGCTGACAACGTCCAGATCAATTTTTTTATTGAGAAATTAGTTTGCGAAGATTGAATTATGATGTAGATTATATTGTCCTTGTTAATCATTTCTTATATTTTTCCGTTTTAGAAATTATATGCTGTATCACTCCATCTGATGGAAAAGATCTCCCTGTATGTGACTTACTCATTAGTCTATGTGAATCTGCTTCCTCCCAAAATATTGTAACTCTTTTATTAGCCTCATTCTGATGTCTCCATATTAGTTACTTTGTTAGTAGAAGATGGAAGACACACAAGCGAAGAGAGTCCTGGTCAGTCGCCATCTCTGTGCTTAGCGTTAGGGAACCCATGAGTCCTGGGGCGGTTTTGTAGTCCATGTCACAGGCCTGCATCGTAGTCTTTCTACAGAAAACCAGAGCTGATCCAAGAACATGGGGCCCAGAGAGGGGCACACACTTGCTCTAGAGCACACAGTAATCAGCGGTGGGAGAGCTAACCTGTCCCTATGGAGGACGAACCCTCGGTTTGTGGATCACTCGCCCAGGCAAACCAATAGGTGTTGGATACAGGGAAGGGAGAGCTGAGAGTCTGGCTGATTAGGAAGCCACCTGCTCTGACACTGATGCCACAGGGAGGGCTGTCGTGGTTGGCAACATGTCTTGCCCTTTCCGGTCAGGCTAAGCTCCCATGGGAAGAACTGAGTCTCTCTACGCTGCAACTAGTGCAACAAATAGATCAATGATGTCACCAATGGCAGCGTCCCCCAGAGGTGCGTGCAAAGTTGCCAGCTGGTCTCAGGCTGCATGGTGTTCTGCAGCACCACACACCTCTGCACGGGTTCTCTTGGTCGTTGGCATCTCTCGCCTTCTGGTGCTCCTCCTTGCCTCCACCTGGACTTCTGGGCTTCTGTTCAGAGTGGCCCAGCTTCACCGAGAGGGCCACACTGCACAGTGATGTGTGCAAGATGGCAAATGGCCAGATGACAAGCAAGATGACATGTCTGTCCAAAGTGCAACTAGGAGACTATGACAGACTTGTGACATGACAGAAAAATGAACCTCTCTCCTCTCTCCTCTCTTCCTTTTCTCCCTTTCCCACCCCCTCTCCCTCTCTTCTCTTACTCTTTCTCTCTCTCTTCCTCTTTCCTGCACAGTTCTTTAGTGCCCTGAAATTCTTTACTTTCAAAATAATCTTCTTACTGGCACATTCTGGATTTCCAGATAGTTCAAAATCTGGAAATACTTGAGTGTGGGAAGAGAATTCAGAAGGAAACTGACTTTGCTGGAAATGGAAGATCCAATGGGCAAGCGCTAGAGGTTTGCCCGTGTATAGGCTGTTTCCTTCCCTCTATCCAAAGAAACAGGCTGTCAGTCTGTGGTGACAGCCACTCTCTGGATGCCCGAAAAGCTGCTTTGGGTGCAGAGGTAGAAAGAGTCATGCCTTAGTTTCTTAGTCATCCCATTGATTTTAGAAAAAGAGTGAGAAACTTTTGTTAAAAGGTCAGGAACATAGGAACAACGAAACATAATTGGGAATTTCTTAACCTCACTCTCCTCTGCTTGGTAGGGCCACATGCAAGGAAAATATTTGTCTTAAGTTCTGACGTCCTTTTCAGAAATGCTGCCCTGTTCCAAAGCGCCTCTTCTCAGAACAGCAAAGCACCGTTGCTTTTCATTTCCTTGGGCTTCTTTGTTATGGCTGAGTGTGCCACGTGATAGAACACCCCTCCAGAACCTCCCTGACATTCATAGACTTGTGCTGGGGCTAGCGAGTTTCTTGAAATCTCTTAAGCTTCAGAGTCATAGGCAGAATTAAACGAAGCTCTGGATATAATCTTGTCCTACCCTTTCCGTATACAGAGAAGGAAACTGAAGCTCAAAGAGGTTAAATGACTTGCCCAAGGTCAATACTTTGTGTTTTTGCATCGGGGCCTATGGGGTCTCTGCTAACTATCTTCCTGACCGATGAAAATCCTATCACTAGCATTGTTTTCCGAGAAACAGCCCCTGTGGGCCCTGTCAGCAATAAGTCTTTGGAGCTGTCTCAGCTGCAGTTGCTTTATATAAACTATCCCTTTTATGGGAGTTGAAGCACAGTATGAAAAGGGTTTTTGTCTCATGTTGACCTTGTTTAGTCACATTAACACACACATCAGTTCCAGGCCCCATTCCATTCTCTGAACATCTTCTGACACGCTGATAGTGCTGAGCAGAGCAAGGCTCACTCCTCCGGCAGAAGCCCAGCGCTCAGAGCCCCGTGGCAGGGGACAGCTGCTGCTCCTGTGCTGGGCCCTTCTCCCCAAGCTCCTCTGCCCGGCTGGAACCAGGGACGCTGCCTGAGTCCAACCCCAGTGTCTGTTTTCCAGAAAACAGGCAATGCTGTGAGAGCCATTGGAAGACTTTCCTCTATGGCAATGATCTCAGGGCTCAGCGGCAGGAAATCCTCAACAGGCTCACCAACCAGCCCGCTCAACGCAGAAAAACTAGAATCAGAAGGTAAGGGGCATTTTGAGGTTTGAAGATTTTGCATTTCTTTTATAATACAACCTACCGGGATAAAATTCAGAACTACTTTAGATTGCCTTGACATTTAATAAGTTTAGTAGCTTTTTCTAATTGTGAAACCTGAGGTTTGACTGATTTCTGAGAGAATGTTAGTTGTTCACTTTTCTCTTCCTGCATTTTACTTAAGACTTAGCAAAGACTTGATTCAAATGCTCCTTCGCATTACAAAGTGATACTGTGGGTATTTGGTAGGTAAACAAAATTTTAAAATCACAAGTATATATGTTTAAATATCCCTTAAAATAAATTTTAAGATGGCCACAAAAGTAAAGTATATTTATTTACTGTAGCTTCATGTTTTTCTTTTAAACAAAAGTTAATTCAAATACTCCATTTTAGGGGCACTTTCCACGATGCTGAACCATGTCATTTGAACTGGGTAGACTGATGGGCAAGGCCACTCCTGGAGACCAATAAGGCTAGTTCTCCCCTGTCATACAGATGCTGCCCTGTCTGTCTCCTCAGTAAAGGCCTCGATCTCTTCCTGCTTCAGATACATGCCCTTATCTTCTTGAGGTGCCTCATTTGACCAGAGACTCCTCCACTTTATGCTGCTGGGGCTTTTGGTATCCAAAGCCGAGGAGTTAAGTCTAGATCCCATTTTGCACAAAGGGAGGGCAATTGGCAAGACCCCTTGTTTGACTGTTCCTATGAGACTAGAGACAGAGACATCAGCAGAACATAGGCCTGCCCTCTTGATCTATTCCTGCCACTCCCCGCAGACCCAGAAATAGCCTGAAGGGGAGAGAGGTGACAGGATCCCCTTTTTTGCCCTAGGCCAATCCTAAATCCTGGTCCACAATCATATAACAGAAGGCAGTGTAAGTGTGGTGAACAGAACTAGCCAATTCCAGATGCCTCTATGACTTGGCTCCTCCTGTCTAGGGGCAGGTGAAGGGCCTGTATCGAGGGGTACAGAGGCATCAGGAAGGCTGGTGTGGTTCCATCCTTCTTAGATACCCTCACATGTATCTTGAAACAGATGAAATGCAGCCAAAAATCCTTTTTAAAAATTACTTCTTTTCAATGCGTCAGCATAAGGGAAGGGGGAAGGCCAAACATTTCCCCAGTTTGGGCACAGTTCTCTCCTCTGCCAGAGCCATTTGGCCAGTGGCCAGCCTGTCCCCAGGAGAAAGGTGTGTGTATGATTCAGTCCTCTAAGCTGCATCTTTTGCTAAATTATAGCAACACTTTAAAAAAAAAAAAGGTCAGCTTTTTCTAAACTAAGGAAGAGGAGAGAACAAGAAATGATGAAATTACCACATATATCTCTTCCCTGTCTTCTAGAAGATGTCTCTCAGGCTTTTCTTGAGGCTGTTGCTGAGGAAAAACCCCATGTAAAACCCTTTTTCTCTAAGACCATTCGTGATTTAGAAGTGGTGGAGGGAAGTGCTGCTAGATTTGACTGCAAGATTGAAGGTAAGTTGTAGCTGTTCTTCCTTTACTGCAAAAGGGGTATGGTTGAGTCGGGGCCCTACTGTGTGCTCGGCGCAAAATGCCAATCTTAGACAGCCTTGGGGACCCTTAGAAACAGCTAGTCTGTGAGGGAGGTAGTCAGGAGGGTGGTCCTACAGCCCACTACCCTGCTCCATCCCCTTGAGGTTATTGCCCTTCAGTGACTCACTGCCTGTGAGAGTTCACCTGCTTGCATCATCCAGTGATTCTGTGTGGACCTACTCAGCTATGGGCATGTTTAATAAGATGAGCACTGCAAACTTCTAGAAAACATGTGAATTGACCACAAGAGGCTCTCAGAGGAACAAAGGGTGAAGTTGTGGGTCACTGCACATCAGCTCAGTTGGGCGGGGTTCAACTAGTGTAGAGTGCCCAGATTGGGGTTCTGTGGAAAACCTCGGCTATAAGACCGTATGCCATCGAATACCCCAAGTGGCCCTAGAGATTCTGTGACATGACACATGCAAAAAGGAGAAAACTTTCATGTCTTTTAAAGACCTCAGGTGGTCAAGAGAAAGGTTGTGGGCAAAGGGAGAACAGGTTTTGGGTCAAACTAAAACAAAGGTGCAGTGTGACTTCAACCTGAGGGAATTCATGGTCACAGTGCCTGAGGCAAACCATTCAATTTGTGCATTTTCCTGAGGCTAGCTTCTCTGCCTGCCAGGAATAGTGTGGCCATAGAGGTGAGAATCTAATTAGAGTTCAAGAGCCCTTGAGGGATCTTAACATAGCTCCTGAGAAATCAGCAATGCTGCTGACACACAGAGTTCATTTCTACAGATTGCACCATTGTAGGAAGATAAAGGCAAGATAAGACAGGGCTCCTGCTTTTGTCTTTGAGTTTGTCACAGTGATGTGCCAATCAGAGCATATGCTTATCTTCCATTTTAGTCCTACCAAATAAAACACAGAAGTTCATTAAGCAACTTTCCCATGGTTACATAGCACAGCACTACAGTCTGGAAAATCATGTGCCCCATTTTGTAAGATTCCCCAGCAAATATTAGATATTTATCTTTTGGGCAAAGTAACCCAAAACTAGCAATGACAACTAGTTTTTCTCCTGTGTCATATTAACAAAATGCTTTACCTTTTATAGCCTTTCTCTTTTTTCATTTAATAATAAAACAAAAGGGATGTGCTGCCCTTGCTAGTGTGGGAGTGCCACAGTGGGGCGCTGCTGAAAACCCTGGGCCTCTGCTTGTGATTCTTCATCACCAGTGCCTCTGGACCCCTGAAGTTCTTTCCTTTTTTAATGTTTAAAAATTATTGAAACACAAGGACTCTCATCTTTGTATTCATTTTTCTCTTTAGAATTATGTCTTGGGTATTTGCAGAAGTTTGGAGAACTAAAGAGAAATTAAAGCATCAGGGTGCTGCTCTAGTAAAGACCAAATTCTACTTGAAAAGAATGTTAGCATCCTTGAGTCCTTGAGTATCATTTTTATTCTGGTTGAGGTTACAGGTTGGTTTTGTTGTTGTTGGCCTGTAAAAATGCTCCAAAATTTAAGAATAAGTCTGTTGGAATTATTATATATATTTTTAAGGTATATCATATATGATTATTTAGAGCTCTTGTACGTTCTTAATACTGAACTTTGCGAAGACATGAGTAATGCATAAAAAGAGGCTAATCAATGCAGTCAACTTCAGTTACCTAAAAACTTGCGATCGAAAATTTCTTGTTTTTCTTGTTTTAGAAATATCAGTTCCTGATAAACCACTTCCAACTTTACTGAGTTATAATTTACACACCATAAAATGTACCCATTTTAAGTGTACAATTCAATTATTTTTAGTACATTTACAAAGCTATGCAATCATTACCACAATCCAATTTTTGAACATTTTCATTACCCTCCAAAAATCCTTGTGTCCACTTGTTCTCTCACTTTGTGTTTAAATGTATTTATGTTCAGCTTTTATACAAGATAAAATAACTTGCTGTTCACCCAGGAAGCTGTAATATTTCACTCTAGGTGTGGAGCCACAGTCAGGGTGGTGGTGTAGGGAGTGCTCGTTATTTGTATAAAGGTGGGAGGTGGTGCCACTAAGTGGCTCGGAAGTAGGATGACTGTAAAATGCCTTATCTGGGGCTTCAGATATCAGTATTTACAATAGATGCCCATATTCAAGTGTAAATATCAATCAGACACCAACAGCATCATAATTTGTTTTCCTTCCCCCCTTAATCAATAGGGTAGCTTAGGAGTGGATTGTATGAGTCAATAAGAAATTCTGAATAATGGTTTCTGCAACTTGTGTTCCCTCCCTGTGATGTAGGTTACCCAGACCCTGAGGTTGTCTGGTTCAAAGATGACCAGTCCATCAGGGAGTCCCGCCACTTCCAGATAGACTACGATGAGGAGGGGAACTGCTCATTAATCATTAGCGATGTTTGTGGGGATGATGATGCCAAATACACCTGCAAGGCTGTCAACAGTCTTGGAGAAGCCACCTGCACTGCAGAGCTCATTGTGGAAACCATGGAGGAAGGAGAAGGAGAGGGGGAAGAAGAGGAGGAAGAGTGAAACAAAACCAGAGAAGCAGTTTCTAAGACCAACTATAAAAACTATCTCTCTAAGGTTCCAAACAAACAAACAAATCCATGATATTAAAAGCACCTAGTGTGACAGATCATCTAGCTAGGCCATCTGGGGGTTGGCTCTTCAGCGACAGCAGTTGACACCGTTTCTGATGGGCATTAGTTTGAATTAGTGGGCACCTGAAGATACCATTGTAGCTTGTTCTTATTTTGGAAAATCACAGTAACTCGCCTGACCGGTTGATTTTAGAGAGAAAGTAAACAAAAGAAGTATTTATCTGGGCTCATAAATTCCCCAGTTGAAAGTGCTCACAAAAAATAAGATCCTGAAGCCACAGCTCAGCCAGGGTCCCTGGAGATGGAGGGCGCTCTCTCCCAGCGCCTGACTCCAGAGGACTCTGTCTTCTCCAGGACCGAGGCACTTCCTTAAAAGCAGATGAGCCATTTTAACTTCCAAGGCACATTTTACTCCAAAGTATACTGCAAATATTCACCCTTGTCATTCCTCTCCCCCATTCTACCTGTCAGTTTTTCTGGATCTGACCCTGCCATGGGTGTAAGCATGAAGGACATTGCACTTCTTAGGTTCTAAAGACAGGTCCCCTGCTCATGATAGCTCTGGCTTCCTTGGGGAAATAGAATTTTCTTTCTCCCTAAATCTAAACTTATCCCCTCTTTGCAGATGTCTAGCAGCTTCAGACACTTTTATAAGAACCCGTGAAAAAAAAATCTTTGCTAACGTGCTTTTCTTCTGAAGCCAGGATTCCTTTCTACACTGTTACAGAACAGCAGCTCTGCATGTGTGGGGCAGATTTTTTGTGTGTCTGAATGTACGAAAAACCAGTTAACTGAAAAGTTAGTTTTAATTATTTATTGGCCACTATGATGTAGATTTCTACTGGGGAAGAGCTGTAGAACTGCATATACTTTGGTGTCTCCTTCAGGATAGTCTGAGTTGAACGCACCTTCATTCTGAACACCAGATATAGAGAACTCTGCTACCTCCGGGTTCCACCATTTTCTTCCATCGAAAATGCATCATGCCTTTCCCCCAACTTTGAAATATATTCTTAGACCTGGTAAACGCACTCAGACTTGCATCATTAGGAATTTTTAACTTACTTTCACTACATTGGCACTTAAATTTGTCTTTAATTAACTTTTCAAAGGTCATAAACAAAGACCATAAACTGATCTGCCTAGTTCATTTCCTCTGTGTGCGTGTGTGTGGAGCATTCCAAGTACTTTTTTCTCTTCCACTGTTTGTAAATGCAACCATTTAATAGTTCAGGGAACATTTTAGTAGTTCCTTATGAACCAACTTTAAATTACTTCAGTGCAATCATACACAGTATCATCATTAGAATTTTGATATTACTTAGTCTTGTGTTATCTTCCATTCTGTTTTTATCTGCTTTTTGCTGCTAGTTTCAAATTGCCAGTATTTTTCCTTTTTGCTTTTTAAGCAGTTACAGTTTTTTTCATAATAGCCACAGTATTGCCACCGTTTATTATAATAAAGGGGTTTTAATTTGGTTTAGAGCATCTAAAGCTTTTCTCCATCACTTTTGTGTTTAACTATAATCTTTGTGTGCCTGTATGTTGTGTGTGTGTGCATGTGAGGTGTGTGTTTGTTTACAGGTTTTTAATGCCTTCTTGAAATTGTGTTAATGTTCTCCCAGTTTATTATGCCATCAGAATGGTAAATGAGAACAGTGCAACTGTAGTTAGCTCACAATTTTTAAATAAAGGATACCACAGTGCATGTTGTTCGTGCCGTCTTTGCAGCCTTCTCTTCCTTTGCATCAAGAGTACCCACATAGACCTTGGGCCCTAAAACCAAATGGTGTGCTGCATAAATAACATACATGGTCATGATTTATATGGAACAGAATGATTTAGGTAGTTCTTATTTATATAAATGTGTGTAGTTTACACATTGAGTTCAAAATTTCTCTCAAGCATCAGTTTGGTTTAGTCACACTCTAACTAGTTATTACAGTATCCTCGTAATGTGAGAATCCATATGATGGCTTTAGCGTGTGACAAAATTGCCATCATCATTAATATTTACCGGGGCTGTTTAGCATTTATAATGTAATATTGGTGCTGTCGGTTACTGGCAGCCAATGCTGCTTTTCCTGTCTTGATATTGAAGCATTTGTTAGCAGGAAACCATCACTGCCGCTTTGTAGGAAATCTGTTTTCAGATATCAGATGGTAAGGAACCCTGTGTCTTGAGGTGTTCGAACAACACTGTGGACAGTCTAAAAAGAATTTAAGACATGCTGTTAAATGTTGGAATACATGAGTCTATGAGTCCACAGTGTGGTTCAGAAAGAAATAATTCATTATTCAGTTAATACATTTTTACACATTTTAAGGCCAACACAATCCATAAATATTCTTAGCAAGGAAAGTATTTCTAAAGAAAAGAACCTTTTATACCTGACCAATGAAAAATGTATCATGTATATTCTGCATAAGGAAAGCACATTTTTCCATTCCACTTACATTCCAAACATATTTTTTAAAAAGTTATCCACCGAGCATTCCTACATTGCAGAGCTTAATATTGAAAATTTCCATGTAACTAAAATGATGTACTGATTGTCAGCTCTAATTTTATGCAGTTTTATTCGCCATTTTACCAACTTTTAACAAATCAGTTTTAATGACTATCAAATAGGTGAAGGATAATTAAATCTAAAGAAACTGAGTTCTCCACTTTTCAGGAAAACACAAATAATACTTCTTTACTCTTTGGGACCCTCTTCTCTTTTTTTTTGAAGGCAAGGCTAGTGTCTGTGGCAGTTGTTAATGAGTTGCCTTCTGGCAAGATGCATTCCTGGCTCTTGGGGTAGGTAAGATCATCTGAGGAGTCCTAGTTAGTGGACTGTGAGAAGATGTATGTGTATTCCCCTGGGGCCACAGCAGTTAAGTGCTGGTGCAAGACTCTCCATAATGACTGCCAATATGTGAGATGGTGGTTACTCTAGCCAACCAACCCCAAACAGAAACATAATACAAGCAGGATACAAACCTTTGTTCTTATAAGTCACCAAGATTTTAGGGGTCTGTGTTACTGTAACACAACTTAAATTATGCTGTTTGAAGCTCTTCCCAAAGTTCTAGATGTGTTCTGACCGATATGATAGCCACTTGTCATGATGGCTATTTGAAATAAAAGATAAAATTCATTTCATCAGTCACACTAGCCATATTTCAAGTACTCAATAGTCATATGCAAATAGTGGCTGGTTTACTGGATAGCACACATAAGAAATACGGCCCCAAGGGAAGATAAGAAATTTCTATCAGCAAGAAAGAAAAGAGAAATCCCAATTTTTATGTTAACTGTACATATCACTTGAAATTATTGTGAAATTAAAACTTAGACATTTGTGTGAACTCAGTCTAAAGAGTATAATCTCTTTTTCACAGCCAACAGAGGGAAACTCATCAGATCTTACAAGTCTTGTTTTTCAATCAAGAGGACATTTCTCAGCTTGACTTTAGTCAGTCCTAACTTTTATCACACAAAGAAAATTCCCTAATTTTCAATTGATATTTACAAACAGCTGGTTCGCCCTGACTACATATTAACATGTAGTCAATATGTTTTGAACTACACATTAATCATGAAACAAAAAGGGCTCTCCTAGGCAGACCCAGGAAGACTGAGTAGATAACTTTTTTAAATTGCTTTAGAAAGCTCAAAAAAGACCGACTTTTCTGGAGAACCAGGAATTAACTCCCAGATGTAAACCGAGGTCTTTAAGGCCAAAGAGAGCAATAGTCAACTAGGAGATCTAGGCAGAGGCATATGAGATAGCTAGGAATTAGAACAAAGGAGCATACAGAATCCAGGAATTCAGAACACATCTATAATACCCACAGTCAAAGTGCAGAAAAGCCTGATCCTAGAAAGACATTGGCAGGCTTTCATTTTTAATGACAGATAAGTTTCTTTAAAGTTAAATTTCGTACACTGCCGGTGGGAATGTAAACTGGTCAGTCTCTATGGAAAGCTGTATAGAGGCTCTTCAGTCTACTAAAAATGGAGCTACCATATGACCCAACAATCCTGCTCCTAGGATTTTACCCAAAGGACACAAAAACATTAATTCAAAAGAATACATGCACTCCTATGTTTATCGCAGCATTAGTTTTAAGAGGTAAGACTTGGAATCAGCCCAAATGCCCAAAAATAGGCAACTAGACCAAGAAAATATGATATATATATAGCATATATAATATCATTCCATTATATAATCTATAATATTCCACTATATATTATATATCATATATAATGGAATATTATTCAGTAATCAGAAAGATAAACTAGAGCCATTTGCAGGAACATGGATGGAGCTTGAAGGGATTATGCTCAGTGAAATAAGTCAGAAGGAAAAAGAAAAATGCCGGATGGTTTCACTTACAGGAGGAACATAGGGGATGAACAGAAAAAAAAAAAAAAAAACAACAATTACAACAACAACAAAACAGAACAAAAATAAACAGACAACTGCAAAACAGACATTCTGCAGAGAAGAGGGAGGGGTTGGGATCAAGGCAGGTACAGGAAGAGCACAAGGGACTGTGATGATGGTGCACAGGTGAACTGATGATGGAAATTCTATGGAGACTACACCTAAAAAAGAAATCAAACATTGCAAGAAAAATAAATAAAAATAAATTTTAATTTTTTTAAAAAACCAGTACCCAAACTAAGTAATACAACTTAATGAAACTAAAAAATTTTAAAATAAAGTTAAATTGGTTAAGTAGCAAAATTATGTAAAATTTCAATAATACACTCTCTTAATGAATGTCTTATATTCTTTTATTTAAATTATCTCAGTTAACTAATTTCCATTTAATCCATGTTGTCCAATTTAACCAGTTTTCATTCCCTCTGTAAAGTAAATTAACTGATGCCCACACACTCTATTCCCATTAACTGAATTGTGTATTTACTAAAAGTCAGTTGGGTTTGTTCTTATTTATGCCAGTTATAATTGTAATCACATAATTATTAAAAAAAAAAAAACAAAAAAAAATGAGTGCTAAAGAGTCAGAGTCGTTGTTTCTATGGGAACTGAACTGAGACTGTGGTCATATGTAGCAGATTGAAAGCTTGCTTTTATCTCCTGCCTCCCAAAATTTCACTAAAATGGAAGAAAAGCGATCAACAGCATAAAGCTGCAAGGCAAAGAATGAGGGAGATGGCAGAATAGTCTTGAGTTGTTGACAAAATATATGGCTAGACTACACTGGTAATTTTGCCTCAAAAAGCAACTGAGTCACCATACGACTAAGCAAAAGAGAATAAGATGGACCCTTGCCACCATCTCCTCCTCGGGCTCACATGACCCTCTGATGGTCCTTCCCCAACCTCAGCAGGAAGGGGGACCATTCAACGTTAGCTTGGAAAGGCCTAGGACTGGTGGACAACAGGCACAGCTGAGAGTAGGATGGGTTAAGTCCATAAACACAGGTATTGGAAGAAAGGCCACACTCCATCGAGAAACCCCAACTCTGACAGGACTAACTACAGAATCTGTGGGGCCCCATGAAAAATGTGGGACTTCCTGTTTTTAAAAATATTAAGAATTTCAAGACAGCAGCAGCAGAGTATTAAAACCAGCGTAAGGTCCCTCTGAGTGGTGGGTGGCTGCGCCAGCGGGCACCATGGAGCCAGCTCCTGTGGCAGGTGACTCCTGCATGGACGTGAGCAGGAGGATTATTCTTGGAAAAACTGAACAGCTCAAGAAAGAACACACATGTGGTATTGTGCCAGAATTTCTCAGTGGAACAGCTTGTCAATGAGGGTATTTTATGCATTTGAGGGCAATTTTTGTGCACACACGCACATAAAAGGTTATTCAGAAACTTTTGGGTTGGTTTTTCCTTAAATTAATATCTTACCTATAAATCTTGCAAATTCTAAAACCTAATTCTTCCGTAAACTTTCACATTCAATTTTCAGATGTGATTTGACAGACAGAATTATGAACCTACCAAGAGGTAGTACTCATTTCTAAGGGGGTTTTCAGCACCTAATTCATTCCCCTAAACATTTTCAGCTGTATTCATAAATGTGAATTTTATTTTATTTAAAATTTTATTTTAAAATCAGTTGTCTTATAACAAAACTTCCCAGGCAAAGTTCCTAATAAGCACCTCCTCAAGTAAAGTAAGTCTGAAAGTTATAAACAGTGAGACTTAAATTCTTTTAAATGGCCCAATCTCCTTACAAATTTAGAGTTAAATTTTGAATTCCAAATATAAATTAATTATACAATCTATGCTTTATATTAGAATCACAGATGAATCTGATTCTCTTAAACATTAAACATAACATTAAACATTAAAAATAACATCTCTTAAACATTAAACATAATATTAAACATTTAATATTAAAAATAATTATTTTATTACCATCTTAAATATATAGATTTGATTTACTTCATTGCTTCATTAAATTCTAAATCCCATAAAGCTGCAAAAAGGTGCTTACTTGAAGAAGACCTATAGACCCATTTGGAGGAAACTAATCTCCTCCGAGTTTGCTTTTTAGTCAGAGACTTCAACTGTGCTACAAGACATCCTGGCAACATTTCTTATATTACACATAATAATATTGCAAATATTACTGTGGCTGCCATTCTAAGTCCCTTTCTGTAGCCATTATGTCTGGGACTCTAAAATCTGGTCCTTGTGGTTAAGTCTTAAATGTTCCTTTATTCCTGGAAGTCTACACCGCCCCTGTCCACCACTCCCCACCCCTCACCCCTCTGTTTACCCCCACTCCCACCCAGAAGATGCCAGTTTACTTCTTTCATGATTTCACTGGTTTTACTTTTCTTTAGTTTTACTTAGGTATCTGTTTCCCAGCTACCTCGTAAGGCACAAAAGACCAGTCATTTGGATTGTTCAAATTTTACAGTAAGTCTGTTGGACTTGGTAGATTACCAACATTTCTTCATATCTTTCTCTCCAGTTGGGCCACATCCCTGTAGACATTAAAATGATGTCCAGCTGAATACTGCGTATCACGGGTTTGCCTGATCACTCTAGGTTCGTACTAGTAACCTCTAGGCGTCCACAGCGAGGCCATACCGAACAAGCCCCATTTAGACCTGAGCTTCCATTTTCAAAAGCTCACTCTTGGAGACAGGCAACAGCTGAGTGCCACCAGACATCTGAGGCAAGTCTCTAATCCAAAAGAGACAGGACAACAAGCATTAAAAAAAAAAATTTGGAGAACTAGATACCAGCTGGGAGGAGAAGAAAACAATAATATCCTTAAAAATACATTTAAAAAATTATATCCACAGAACAGGGAGCTATTTATTTTTTAAAAATAGAACAGAAAAACAAAAAGCAATTCTAGTTATTCATAAAAATTAAGCACAAATTATACTCATGAAAACAGTATATTAGAGAGCAAACAAAACACATATAAATAGAATGAACTTTTAAAACAAAAACTGATACCCTTACCCACCGAGTCATAAACATGAGCAATATATTAGTATCCCCTTATTTGGGAGAAATTCCCCTACCCCTCTGGGTTCTTGTTGAGTTGGTGGGGTAATCAAAACAGCATCAGATGGATCATCAGGAGAAAAAATATCAATTTTATAATATGCACATAAGGAATCTACACTGTGAGAATTCTGTCTTCAGCTGGAGAGAACAAGGTTTAAATCTTGTGGTAAGGAATGGGAGGCCAAGGGGGAAGGGAATGAGGAGTGGTTGACTTCAAGTTTATTCTGCAAATAAAGATGTGTTCTTACATAGCGAGGACATATCTATAGATAATACTACATCTGGATAATAATGCCCCAATCTTCATAATTCCATGTAGTTAAGAGGGTGGTGACTGGTGGAAGGTAAGAACCATGGGGTGGCTCTCGTTTCTCATATCAGGGAAGGAAAAGCCTCTCTTGAGCCTCCAGGGCCTCAGCTGACCTTAACTCAAAATAATGTACAGGCATACCTGAGGCCAGGTATCCTGAGGCCAACTCTGAGAATCTTGGGGTGGTCTGCTCTGAGCACCTTCATCTCCTTCCAGATTTCTCTCTTCTCTTTCTGTAGATACATATCCCTACCCCTAATTGTTTTGTTGTTGTTGTTGTTGTTTTTGTCTTGAAAAGAAAGGTTTATTTAGGAAAAAGGGAAAAATAAAGACTTCCAGGTATAGGGAACCTAGGAGGGGCAAGAGAACATACCCCTAATTGTTATAAAAATAATTTTTAATAAAAAAATTAATCTTACTATACATGTAAAAACCACTTTTCAGCCTATTTTAAATATTTTCCAGGTCAAATTAATCTCTGCATTATTACTACCCCTTCTTTGATTTAAATTTTTTTCGAAATTAGCAAAAACTTGATAGAATCCTTTAAAGAATTCCCATTGGGAGATGATTCACTCTGAGCCTCTCACTTCTGCACACAATTCAGGTCTTCTGAGCAATTCAGGCTTTTATAGTTCAAGAATGTTTGTATAAGTTGTTGAAGGGAATCATAATGTGCCATCTCATAAAAAGCCAGTTTTGAGCAAAGGGAGCTGAAAAATCAAGAATTTTGTATGTAAACTTATATGTAAAATAATTTTTACATATTTTGCATCTATGTAAAAGATGCAAAAAAAAAACCCCAAAACACTATCCTCTCCCTACTGACCTAAAACAGGGCATACATTTCCCTTTGTGATGGTGTCGCCCATGGCCCTTACTCAACACACGTTATTAAAACAACCCTTATCTTCCACCAGTTTCTCCCATTTACCACTCACAAAAGCCTGAATTCTCTTTCCACAAGTTCGTATCTTTGTTCAAATAAGTCTCCATATCTGATCATCTCTTTAGGATTTCTACTTTGTTTCTGGCGGGCCCCCCAAATGCGTATAAAATAACTTTTTCTCCTGTGAACATTTCGTCAGTTGGGTTTGCAAGGCTCCAGCTACTGAAACTAAGAAGGTAGAGGAAAAAGGGTTTGTTCCTCTTATATAGAGATTTATGCTAGAGTAAAACTTAAGTAACTTTCCCTCCCTGATTTATAAACCAGAGACAATCTAAAGGGGAGAGGAGGGAACAGGATCAAAACAAGGGTGCAGGCCTCCCTGGTGGCCCAGCAGGTTGAGCACCACACTGTGAGCATCTGAGGCACAGCAGCAGGAGTTCAATCCACAGCCAGGGAGGGGACCCACAGGGAGAAGCAGACCTATCTTGCCTCGCCCACTGCTCCCCTCAGCAGTGTGTTTCAGTCAATCTGCCTGTTCTGCTGCCCACTCTGTCTTTGGTGAATCCTCTTACCTCGCCCCTCCCCCGTGACTCTGGCCCATACCCCAGATCTTGTATGCATAAAAAAATAAATCGTAAAAAAAAAAACAAGAACGGGTGCGCAGAGCACAAGGAACTATGGTGATGGTACAGGGTGAATTGGTGGTGGGAATTTCACGGGTACTATACATGAGAAGAGAAAACATACACTGTACAAAAATGAAGAATGATGTGAAAAATTTTTAAAAAAATTACTTTCCTTCCCTAGAGACAGGGCAGAATAGTAAAGATAAAGACCTGTCTTTCCCTTTCTGGAAAATACTTTCTTATATTCTAAAGATAAGTTTTCTCTTTCTGGAGGGGAGACTGGGCAGGTCACCAGCAGCCATATATAAAGTCAGAGTTTCCTAATTTGGGGTGTCTGTCCTATAATGACCTCCCCTGTGTGAGAAAGTACCACCTGGCCCTCACATCGCTGCCCTATGTGGATGGGGCTTGGGAACCAGCATACTATGTTTTGGCTGCTGCTTTTGCAATGTGGACCTGGACTTGACCCCTGAGTCGAAAATATTCAAAAGAAGAGAACATTTCCTGATGAGAACTTGAGTGAAGAGGCCAGCTCCCCACTGCAGGGTGCCAGCACAGGCCTGCAGCAGCAAGAAAACTGCCCTGAGGCTGTTCTTCCCCGGGAACTACAAGAATTAGCAGGAATGGTCTCTTGGGACAAAATCTGGGCCCCTGCCTGCTGCTGGCTCCTAAAAGAAAGCAATGTGTGTGTGTGTGTGTGTGTTTGCCATTAAAACTTTCAGACATTGCATAGCTGTTGATTCAACAGTCACAATCATTTTGCCACATTTGCTCTTTGCAGTTTCTTTCTCATGCTTGTGCTGTTACACACACACGTTTATTTTTACTGAATCACATGAAAGGAAGTTTCTACAAATTCATTGTGAACGTCTCATCATCAGTCTCTATCAAAATTTAGCAAGTCTGTACATATATTTAGATTATTTTCAACAGTTTGATAAATATTGTGATATACTTTTATAGCTAAATCTTTTGTTTCCTACATTTTTAAAAATTATATTCCGAGGAAAAATTACACCCCTCTCCCCATTCTCATTCCCTAGTTTCTCAACCACAGATGGAGAAACTAGGAGGGAGAAAAATGAGGTATTGAAAGCAGAGGGAAGAGACAGCCTGATGGCATTTCTGTTCAAAGACTGCATAATCTCTTGCCCTCCCCACAGTGGAAACATAGCCCAATAAACTTCACAGACCTTAACTAATATTACTCTTTCCTCCTGTCTGCGGGGACCAGATATGTTTATTTCTGACATTCCCTGTGACCAGTACTTTTGCGTTTCTGGCCAACTGGTATCTAAACATGCTTCCTAGCTGGAGAGAATTCTGAAGGAGATGCTCAAGTGTGAGCAAACAACCCCTTTCCCAGCAGCCTCTAGAATCTAGGCATATGAACTGCCAACCAGATGTTTCTACTTAAGACTGATTCTAAACTGAGTGACAGAGAGAACCTAGACTCTTTCTAGAGGTGGTAAAAGCAACAGCAGCAGCAGCACAGAATGTTAATGGGGCCACGCTGGTAACAACATCTGTTGGATACTAATCAGAGTCTTCCTTTGTATGGAGTTAGTCACTGTTTCTGGCTGCCTAACTCCCCATGGCTCCTTTCCATGCTTCAAATTTCCTTCTTCAGTTTCCCATCAGTTTATGAGCAATCCAATGTCATTTCAATATATTCCTTCTTTGTCTAACAGAATTGATCCCCATTATTTCAGAAGCAGGAAATCTGGTTTGTACATACCTCTTTTGGGAAGAAGAGTTGCCTTTTTTATGGAGATATGAAGATGAAGGAGATAGGTGCATCTCTGTTCATTGATGCCAGGTCAGGTGCCCAGTTCTAGTTCAGAAATATCTGCTATCCTGACTTTATGATAACCGTTTCATTGCTTTGCTATATAGACTTACCCTCTCTACGTGTTCCTAGTCATAGTCAGGGGGATGAGGGTCACATAGCTCAAAATACGGCCACTGTCCATCAGGAGGGCTTTGGCTCAGCAACTTCCCTTAAAAAGAGGTACCACTAGTCCCTTAACATCTTTAGTAAAAGAAATTAACTGCAATAGCTTCTTAGATGATCATCTTGATGCAAACCATCCTATTTCCTACTATTAAGATTCCTCTTTCTTTTTAAGTTACACATTATTTATGTATATTAACATATAAAGTATATGCAAAGGGGCCCAAAACATATGTAAATATCATGAGTCACTGTAAATGGAAAACTAACACCCAGGTCAAGAAATAAAGCATTTCCATTACTTCCAGAGCCTCTTCCTGTCTCCTCTCCTATACCCGTTTATTTGCCCCCTCTTTATCATAAACTCCTCACTCCCCCCTATCTAGTGTCTACCATCCTGACTTTTATAATCATTTCTTTGTTTTTCTTTGTACTTTTTCTACCTTGTACATATTCCTAGACAATATAATTTCATTTAGCCTGATTTTTTTTAAAGATTTATTTATTTATGCATACAAAATCTGGGGTACAGGCAAGGGGTGCGGGGGTCAAAGGATTCGCCAGAGACAAAGGCAGAGCGACTGAAATACACTGCTGAGGGGAGCATCGGGCGAGGCAGGAGAGGTCTGCTGCGCCGTGTGGGCCCCTCCCTGGCCGGGGATCGCACTTGCACTGCAGTGGAAGTCCCACAGCGCGGCGCTCAAGCCCCTGTGCCACCAGCGAGACCCTCATTTAGCCTGATGTTGAACTTTAGATGAACGGATCAACAGTATATATTTGTTGTGCTTTCTTTCATGAAGTATTATGTTTATGAGATTCATCCAGTTTTCAAGTACATCTTCAATTTGTTCTTTTGCACTGATGTAAAGTATCCAATTAAAAGAATATACCACAATTTATTTATTCTACTGTAGACAGATTTTGTGTTGTATTTGTGTTGGGCTATAATGTACAACACTGCTTTGAATATTCTGATACATATATGCAAGGGTGTCTTGAAGGCATCTATCTGGCAGTAGAAATAGTCATGGAATTTGGCTTCCCTACATGATGTCATACTTGTTTCCAAAGGGAATGCACCAACTCACGACTGACAGTCTTCAGAGCTCCTGTACTACACACTCACCAACAACTGCTATGATAAAACTGTCTAATTTTAGCCACTCTGAAGATGGCTAGTGGTATATCACTATGATTATAATTTTCACTTCCCTGATTAATTATGAAGCTGAACATCTTTGCCTATTTTACTGGTCATTTATATTTTCTCTTGATAAAGCCTCCATTCAAGTCTTTTGTCTACTTTTTCAATGTGATTAACTTACTGATTTACAGTTTTCCTAAGTTGTAGAGATTAGTCCTTTTTTAATCTTGTGTGTGACAAATCGTTTCTCCCATCTGTACCTGAATATTTTTGTTTTATGCTGTCTTTAAAATGAAAGTTCTTTATTTTAATATAGTTTAATGTATCATCTTTTCATTTATAGTTGGTACCTTTAAAGATAGTTACCTTTTAAAATTCATTCCTTATTGTTGAGGTCATCAAGATATTCTCCTATATTGTTGTCCTTCATATTTCAGCCAGAAATGATTTTCTGTGTGGCATGAAGTAGGAGGTTTGTTCTTTCCACTATGAAGCTCCAACCGTCTCAGCAGCATTTATTGAAAAGCCCATATTTTCCCTACTGCATCTCTGTATGTCTATATGTTTGTAGGTCTGTCCCTGGGTTCTATTTCTGTTTCATCAGCCCATCTTCATTCCTATACTATACTGTCTTAACTATTAAAATTTCCAATAAGTCTTAATATCTTGTAGAACAAGTTCTCCTAATATCTTGCAATTTGGAAGCCTTTATATATTTCTATAAAATTTAATTCAATTGTCAAGTTTCACAAAAACAAAGAAATGAGAATAAACAGCCAAACAACTAGACAGATTTAATTTAAATTACCTGCAATTTATACATCTATTTGAGAAAACTATTATTTTTATTATGTTGAGTCTTTCAATCTATGAATTCAGTATCTTTCCATTGATTTATATCTTAAATGTCACTCAATAATGTTTTGTAATTTGCCACATAGAATTAGAGCATTAGCACAAAAGCCACATAATTATGCATACATGTTTAAAATTCTTATGCTCTCCCGGTGATCTGATGCTTTCATCACTATGATTTTTTATCTCTATGATGCTTTTTGACAGACAGCAATATAAATGTATTAGTTGTATTAGTTTCCAATTGCTGCTATACCAAATAACCACAAGCTCACTGACTTAAATCAATACAAATTTATCTTACAGTTTTGTAGGTTAAAAGTATGATACCAGTCTCACTGGAGACAGGAGTACACATCCTCTTATCTCTAGCAATCCAGGCAAAATGACAAAAATCCCAGCATCACTATGTTAATTTCATAGAAAAAATATGATGAGCTCAGAAGTGTTGAAGTAATAACATTCGTTAGAGAAACCATGATTGATCCAGCCTGCATCAAGTTGCCAGGCAATCTATCAATGAAGAGGGAAAATACACAGTGGACTCAAATAAGCCACCAAGAAAATACCACTGTTCCTGTTTTATAAAATTTAGAGTCTAGTAAAAGAGAAAAATCACATGAATAAACATAACTATAGTCTATGTTATGGAAAGAAGAAGCATATGGATACTATAGTAGGAAAGTTCAGGAAATTTCAGGCAGAATTTAGATCTGGAGGAAGGTAGAGATAAAGATTGTTCTAGACAGAGAGAATAACATGTTTAAAGTCTCTCTGGGAGCCTGGAACATTACTCACTGCAATACCTAAGATAAAGCCAGTTTTTCTAGGAGAACATGGTATGATGTGAGACTCAAGAAGTAGGTGAGAGAAGACCATGTACATTATTGTGGGCTACAATAACTTCTTTAGACTTCATCTTCAGTGCCATTAAAAGCCATTTAATTGTCTTAGGGGTTAGGGAGCGGGATGATAGTAGATATGAACTGATTTTTATCTGGAAAAGATCACTGTGACTGTACTATAGAGAACAGAGCAGACTTGGGCCTAAGTGACTTCAAGAAGACACTGAGTTTTAGTTAAACTGATCAGTTAAATGAGTGAAAGAAGATTTTAGATGAGTGATTTGCTCTGAAAAATGGCTCTCATTCTTTATATCTTTTGCAAATGTTTCCCCCTTTGGTAATAGACTGCAATTTGAATACACCAGGTTGCTCTTTAAAGAAGTCAGGAAACAAGACCACAGGATCTATGAAGGATGAGAAGTGGATCATTTAGTTCCTACACCTTAATCTAGATAACTCATGGCACTATATACCATGAGAATCACCACACTGATGGTTCTCCAATTTACATCTCTAGTTCACACCTTTTCCCTAAACCTCAGTCTTAAATATAACTGTCTACCAAATCTCTCCACTTAGATGTCTAATCAAGAGCTCAAACTCAAGTTAAAAACCAAATTCCTCATTTTTCCATTCAAAGTCGCTTCTACTCATTTCTTCCAAATTGCTCGAGTCTTTTCTTCACATCTAATGTAGCCACAAATTTTATCAGCTTTACTTTTAAATATTTCAGGAATTCAGTTTTGGTTTTCCTCTCCTCAACTGCTACTACTCTGGTGCAGATCACTATCATTAATGGTCTAGAGTATTGTAATAACTTCCTAATTGATAATTAATCACTTTTCACCAAACAATACATATTTACTTTGTCTGACTCCCTCTATATAATCTCTGGGACACTAAGGACTTGTTCTTTAATTTAGTGCCACGAACTCCCATACAACTTTGCAGATGCTCCTTCAGTACTTACAGGAAGGAATGAAATACTTTGTTTTACCACATACACAATAATTCATTTAAGGAGAACTGTGGGAATGTGAAAACTGACGGTAGATGAACTTTACCAAATTTTAAAATCCCAAAACAAAGTAGTGAATGAAAAGTGGGGTCCACTGTTAGAAGCAAGTCCCTGCAGTTTTCCTTACAGACAGGTTGGTTTCCCACTTAAACTGACATTCCTCTGCATTTGGCCACTGAGGGTGTAAAGCTCTACCTCCATTCTGCACCTCATCCTCAGCTCATCACCCAGTATTCCTTCTGCCCCGGGAAAAAAAGTGAGCCCATCAGGCTTTGGATCACACGACCCTAGGCCATTCGATGACTTTCTCAATCACCTTCTCTAATATGTACTAGTAACTTAAAATCAAGTATTGGAGAAGAAACCTTCAGAGGCTGAAATTTCAACCTGGTTATCTGTTAAGGAGCTGAGCACACCTGGCAGAAGGGCTACTCCCTGCCGTCATTTGGGGTTGATGGGGAGTGAATTCCTCATTAACTGCCCTGATCCAACGTGACTATAACCCAATCGCATTATGGGGGCAGAGATACAGCCTTTAGGAAAAATCAAGATGAGAATGGAGCACGAAAGCACTTTCTTAATCTAACACGAAGGCGGAGAGTTTATAGGGAAAGAAAGTCAGGGACGTGAAAGCTTCCAAAGGACAGAAAACACTGGTCTATGGAAGGTAGGAAAGGCGACATTAACCGGACCCAAGATGGCGCTGGGGGTTAGTAGCGGAAGCGCAAGAGGCCGTGCTAAGCTTGGTTACCCTGATTCAAGATGGCGGTGGCGGCTGAGGCGAGCCGAGGGCGGGTAGTGCCAGGAGTGTCTTTGCCCTCTTTCAAGATGGCGGCCACCGTGGGCGCTGTCCCTGGCTCCGCCCCGAGGCCTCGACCCCGCCTCCCTCGGCCCTCCCCGCCCCCTCGCGGAGCAGAGTTGGGACCGCGGTGCTCGCGCGGGGATAGCGGGCTCCGGCGCTTGACATGGCGGCAGCGGCGGCGACTGCAGCGACGAAAGGGAATGGGGGTGGCGGGGCCCGGGCCGGGGCCGGCGAGGCCGGTGCCGCGCGCAAGAAGAAGGGCCCAGGACCTCTGGCCACGGCGTACCTGGTCGTCTACAATGTGGTGATGACGGCGGGGTGAGCCTGGGTCCCGGCAGGCGGGGAGCGAGGCTGCTCCGGAAGCGAGCTCTGTGGCCGGCGGGGCGGCCGAGCCCGGCGCGTCGCGTGTGGCTCTGCCCGCCGCGGCCGGGTCCGGGTCCCAGCGCGGGGCGCAGAGGGCGGCCGGGTTGGCCCCGCTGCCTGCTGGGGCTCCGGTCCGGGCGGGGCGCCGAGCAAGGTCCCAGGCGGGCAGCGGCTGCGCCTCCCGAGGCTGGGGACGCGCGGGTCTAAGGGGTCGGGAGGCTGCGGGGCTAGTGGGGGCCGTGAGACGACCGACGGCGCAGATCCGGGCGGCGGGCGGTCTGGGGCGACCCTGCGGCGCGGGGGCGCGCCCGGGAGGCAGGTGGAGAATGGGGGGCGAATGGAGATGAGGCCGCGTGCTGACCATTTATTTAAGCGGCTGCTTTCAAAGTGCAGGCGGAGGGTTACTGTGAAGTGTAAAGGAAAAGCGCTCCGAGTTTCTGAACGCGACACGGACAGCTGCGCTTTAAAAGAGTTTAGGCTCAGAGTGGGCTGACGGGGGTGAAGACACCGGGAGGTGGAAAGGCCGAGTTACTGGGGAGGATTGGGACGGCTCCACTGTTTCTCCCTCATTTCAGACCTTCCCTTGTCACAGCAGTTCTGCCACTGTGCGACCTTGGACGAGTCATTTTGTTTCTCTTCCTTCCTTTCCTTTTTTTTTTACTTTGTGACACTAATGAGTTGCGTTAGGTGACTAGATTCCTACAGTTCTGCAATTTTTTGATCCCATGGTTTGATGAGGAGGAGTATAGGATCCGTCCATTTGTTGTGAATTTTTAAATTTGTACAGAATTTTTCTAATAATTGGAAAAATTTGAAACATGCAGAAAAGTTGAAAAATTGTAATGAACATCCATTATTACTTATTTTTAAAATAGGTACTACATTGGCAAAGTGCAAAATTTCTCCTGACTCACAAGCTAATGAAGAAATATTGCCCATGCAGATTTTCTCTATCACACAAATGATTACAAGAGTGATTTTTAAAAGAACATTTAGCAAAGAGAGAGACATAATTTCTACACAAAATTCTTGTCTTAGTAAGGGCATTGATGAGAAGATTGGCCTGAAAAAGGATTTTAAGGTACATTGGGAAAGAAGAAAAATCTATGCCTGCCTGATGAACATGGAGAATGAAGCAGAGGATAAGGAGTGGTATCTTAAACCAGGAAGAAAAATTGGAGTTGTGAGAGTAAAGTAAAAATTTTCCTAGATTGCTAATAAATCTTTAAGAAATATTTTTCTTCTTTTACAAACTCTTGATGTCCTTGTATGATAGTTTCTAGAAATATCATAGATCACATAGTGGAACAGAAATGTGTATAGTTCACAGCCATATGCCTTGTGTTTTGTATTGATTTGACTTTTTTTTTCTGAATTGATTTTGGGAAGTTCTGCTGAAAACCCTTTTATTATGTCATTTGTACTTTAAAAAAATCTCTCTACCCTGTTATTATGACAGACCTTTTAACTTCATAGGCCATTTAAAATTTTCCTTAAACTTTTTTTTTTCCCCTCTTAGACTTTCTGGCGCCTAATTTAGCTGACCAAGGACTGATTTAGCTTATTCCCTTCCTTTTGGCCTGGTTCTCAACAGGCATGGTTGCCAGAAAGCAAAGCTCCAGATGGGTAAGGTGCCACAGTGCCTTTGCACGTTACTCTTGGTAGGGTGTCACTGTGGTGCAACATCACTGCATTACAGCTTGGTGTCAGAGCTATAGTGGATAAATCCAGGACATTGAACAGAGGTCACTTTTAGCAATATGTGTTGTTGCCACATCTTCTTATTACCTTAAATCCTATTTGTCTTCTTTGTTTGTTTTTACCCTGATTGTTTTTTTCTTTTTCTTAGGTGGCTTGTTATAGCAGTTGGTCTGGTCAGAGCATACCTGGCTAAGGGAAGCTATCATAGCCTTTACTATTCAATTGAAAAGCCTTTGAAATTTTTCCAAACTGGAGCCTTATTGGAGGTAGGTCCTGACATTTGTTGTTGTTACTGATTTCTATTGTTATAAAATAAAAAGCACACTACTAAATTATCCTAAAGTATGCATATCGTTGTTGGAGTTGTTTTAAATTTTGAAACCTTGGGTCATGTCTTGCCTATATGATGTTGTCTGTGATGTATATACCTAAGCTATCTTTTCCACATTCTGGATAAAGTAAAATCCCACTTAACTTGTATTCTTGTATTACCTGGAATATATTTTACATCCAGCTTCTATTGAAAATCAACTGAAACAAGTTTATATTAGTATTTTTAGAATTCTAGGGACATCTTAGGGAAGCATTAGCAAACTCATATACTTTCATGAGCCAGGCATGTAATAGAAATAGTGAAGTTGATGAGCGTAGGGTTTCAGTTGTGATCAATAAAAAGAAAATGTAGAGCCTGTCAAAAAGGCATACATGCTCAAAAAAATTTTTTAAACCAAAGTTGATTAATTTGCCTGTATTAAGAGTAATATATATATCCATTCCTGTCTCTGGCGTAAGTATATGTTAAGATTTTTGAATTGCAAGTAGCAGAAACACAATTCAAACAATGATAAGCAAAAATGAAAAAGAAAGCAACTTATTGGCTTCTATAACTGACAAGTATTTAGAAATCACTAAATCAGATGAACCAGCTCAAGAATGATAGCCAAGGGTGTGACATTGGCAAACTGTCTTTGCATCTCTAGCCTGTTTGTTTCTCTTTGAATGTTGGTCTTAGGCTGTCCTACTGCAGACTGCCTTTTCTGTGTGGTGGAAAACGGGAAGGGGATTAAATTTTCTCGGCATCTGTATCACAGTTTTAGGGAAGGGTTTGGTTGGCCTTACTTAGATATATTACTCTTGCTAATTATGTCAGATATACTTTATTAGTCAGGTCTGTGACACATGCCCATCCTTTTGACCAAGGGACTCTCTATAGACTTTGTTCACAGAAAATGGAAGTGGGAACATGAAAAAGCTTCAGGCATATAAAATCAGAAGCTGCCATAGTTCATTATGGTGAAAAACCTTGAAGTTGCAGAGAAGGAAAGGTTTTCAGTCTTATTTTACTTATCCTCACGGGCAAGTCCATCATTACATTTAGAAAACAGAACATTTACCTCCATGAAATGAGATGTGATACCTTAACCTTTCACCATTACTTTTGAAAGCAGAAAATTCTTATTTTTGTTCTTTTTTTTCTCAGCAGAAAGTTTTCCAAACCATTTGTATTTACAATTTTTATATAGATAGTATCATGCTTTCAGTTGGAGTCTGAGTACCCTTATTTTAGGTATCCTGGTTTTACCAGCTTACTCTGAATTTAGACAGATCATTTATCTCTCATCCACCTCTTTTTCTCATGTCTAAAATAATTATATTAAAATAGATTTTCAAGGCCCTTCCTATGCTGATATTTTGAGTCTGGTGAAACTAGCAAGTGCTAATGTGTGTCATTTTTTTAAACTTGGAATCTTAACTTTTTTTTGGAAGGGGGCAATAGCAAATAAGTAGTAGTATTTGTCTCTCCTTTTGGCAAACACAGTTCTCACAGGCTACAGAGAAACGAGTAGGTAGGAACAAGACCATCAGAAACGGTTTAATATGTTTAATAGAGTAGGAAATTATACTCAATTGGAATACATCAAGAATTTAAACTGTAAGACTGTAATGGTTGGGGTATATTTAAAATTTTTAAGTAGAAGGAAGACAGTGGCACTAAATAGTATGACACAAAATCCACTCAGAAACCAGATCTTAGACTTTGGAGGATTAGCCTGTTTATCCCCATTGAATTGTTAATAGGGATTTAAGAAAATATTTTGGAGTTTTGGCTTTATTTCTGTTATCCCCACTAAGAACCAATTAGGTGACAAATCCTGGATTTGATTTTGGGAAAAGGCTTTGCTAAATGAATTGATAAATGCCAGGAATATGCTAGAAATTTGCTCTGCAGATGTCAGTGATGGTAGCATTGAACCAACCCTCAGCCTGGAGCAATAGAGCAGACTGACTAAAACTGCACTTCATAAGTTATCAGTTAAGCCCTGTTTTCTTGCCTGCCTTACCTACATTGTATGATAATTACACGTGCATGGTATTATTTAATTACATAAAAATTATCTTTATGGGAATTATTAGTGCTTGACACTATATCCTATTGGTAAGTGAAAAAAATGAATCCACTGAATAAGGTCAGTTGTCATTTATATTTCTGTATACTAAGCACTATTCTTTAGTAGAGTCTATGGGATTTTGCTTAAATAGGCAATAAATTACTTGTTCCTAAAACTTCAAGTCTTAGGAAAATAACACTTTGCTTCTTTTTTTTTTTTTTAAAGATTTGTTTTTACTTATGCATACAATAAGTGGGGTGTAGGTCAGAGGTGTGGGAGGTGAAAGACAGAGTAAGGAGCAGAACAGGCAGATCTACTGAAATATACTGCTAAGGGGAGCAGTGAGTGAGACAGGAGAGGTCTGCTACACAATGTGGATTAGATCCCTGGCTGGGGATCGAACTCATGGCCCCAGTGACTGGGGAATATAGCTTAATAGCACTGACTAACCCCCGTGCCACCAGGGAAGCCCAAACACTTTGCTTTTTAAAAGATTTGAAAAACATTTACCAAGCAAGTGCATATATATTATACTTCTGTGTGTAATAGTATAATATAAAAAACTAGCTAATTTCTAAGGAAATTGTATAATTTTTTTGCAAAGTGGGTACAAAAGTATATGGAATTTATAATAATATAAATTTTTTATAAAATAGACACAAATCATAAATTGGAGTTTTTTTCATAGATAATTTTCCAAAGTAATCCACAGATGATAATTTTAAAAAGTTTAAGTCACTGAAATGGGTGCTGTAGTAGGGGTTGAAATTTTGCCTTTAAAGAGCTAAAATATTATTGAGTAGGTGTTTGTATTGGGACTCAACTGGAGATTACAGAAACCTCCTTAACCATCATAAACACCTTAAACCAACTTAACGGGGTTCCAGCATAAGTATATAGGAGATCCCAAGGAAGCAACTGACATGGATGCAGCTGAGCCTGTAGGATGCCCGGGAACCAAGGAATGGAGCACTACAGGGAAACTCGGGGTTCTTACTCCAGCTTTTATCTCTGCTATTCATTCTGTCTTTATCCCATTCTTTCTCCTCTTGCAGACTAGTTTTCTTGTTTTTTTAAGTCTACATGGTAGACAATAATAATAGCCCAAAGCTCCTGTAATAGTAGCTTTTACAATCAAGAGAGCAGCGAATTGGAAACAAAATCGTATTCCCGGTTCCACAATTGCAGTGAAGGGCCCCACGGGCCAGTTTGAGTCAGGTGCTCACTCCTGAACCAATCTCCAGGAGATAGGAACAAAACCCCATCAACCATTAAGAAGTTGGAGGGAAAGGAGAATTTTTTAGAAAAGGGGATGTTAAGTGAAAAGCCCAAGTACTCAGACACAGTATGATGAAGATACTATTATGTGAGATGTTTTTATGAATTAACAGAAAGTAAAATACACAGTCGTGTGAACCAGGAGATTGGTGTATGCATATAGTATGTTTTGAATTGAATGTTGAGTAATCCTAATTAACATAGGTAGCTAACATAGCTAACAACAACAAATATATATATATGTTAATTTTTAAAAATTAACCGAGGTAACATTGGGGTAACCCATCAGGTATTACCGTAGTGCATCCACCACCAACTCACTCATACTCCACCACTACAGCCAAAGTGTTACTTTAAAGGTGCCATTGATGGATAAAGATAATATGGTATTGCCAAAGCATAAAATAGATGAATTACTGGTACATGCTATAACATTGGTGAAGCTTGAAAATATTATATTATGTGAAAAGGGCCAGACATAAAAAAGTCACATATTATATGATCCCATTTAGGAAGAAGGTCTAGGACAGGCAGATCCATAGAGATAGAAAGTAGATTTGTAGTTGCCAGGGACTTGGGGGATCAGGGGAAGTAGAATGGGAGTGACTGCTATGGATACATGATTTCTTTATAAAGTGATGAAAATAATCCCGAATTAGATACATAGATGATGGTTGCTCAACCTTGTGACCATACTAAAAACTGCTGGTATATACACTTTAAATGTGTAAAATTTTTTTTTTTAAAGATTTATTTATTTATGCATACAAGCACTGGGGTACAGGCCAGAGGTGTGGGGGGTGAGAGGATTCACCACAGACAGTGTGGGGAGCAGAACAGGCAGATCAACGAAAGTACACTGCTGAGGGGAGCAGCGGGC
>JAGFMF010012012.1:782090-815792 GCA_019455555.1 Galemys pyrenaicus | reverse complement strand
TGTGGGTCCCCTCCCTGGCCGGCAGCAGGGATCAAACTCGTGCTGCAGTGGCTGCGGTTTGCTTCATAGTGCGTTGCTTAACCCACTGCGCAACCAGGGCGGCCCCATCATGGCATTTTAAAATTATTTCTGAGAATTTGGATTTCAAAATATGTTTTGTTAATATAAGACAAATTATATCACTGATCTTTCAGATACTTGAGATTAAATAATGAGGGTTTTCGTTGGTGAAGGACTCCTCTGCAGAGACCTTAATTATTGATCCTGATGCAGATCTTCAGTATATACATATACACCATTCTACATATTATGCACCTGCACTATCAATCTGGGAATGCTTGATGGACCACAGGAACTCCCTTTTCCTTCCATTCTCTTCCAGATCCTTCTTGCTTGGAACCCCCTTATAAGCAAAAAGACAGAAAAAGCAACCTAGTCTCTTTTGTGATCTTTTCCTAGAGTTCTTTTGGGCAGGATCTGAAGTAGCGGAACTGGTCTGGAGAAAATGTGAAAGAAGATGGCTTTGGCTGCGTCTTCTAACCCACTGCCATTTCCAAAGCCCATCTCTGTATTCTGATCTAACTGCATGCCTTCCTCACAGCTCTCCTCAGATCCTTGAAGGAAATATTCAGAAAGCTGATTTGAGAGATTTCTCTAAAATACAGAAAACAGCAAAATCTGAAGAGTTTATAGTGCCCTTAAGAAGGAGAGAGCGCCTAAGTTGTCTCCCTACCAGTTTTTCTCTTTTGCCTCCAACATTGGATGATTATTTTCCCCCACAGACATAGTAGATGGTTAGTTTCTATAATATTATCATACAGTAACAAGCTTCAGGTTTTTGTGAACCTGTCAGGGGTCTTAACCCTCATCTGTAATACATCTTTTTTCCCTTGTAGAAGCTAGCTGATTTGCCAGTAACAGTAATTTTCAAAGGGAACTTGAGAAACCCAGGCTACGTGCACATTTTAGACCACCTGTGTTCCGAAGAGTCATTGTGAGAAAACAGATATCTAAAGGAGCTTTCTGAAAAGCTAACAGAACATGTCAGATTAGAGATATCTAACTCTAACAGGAATGACAACAAGCCCCAGTCAAACCAGCTTCAAAAACTATGTGAAAGTCAGAGGGAAAATAGAACTTGGGTATAATTAATAAGTGTCACAACATTGGAAGGGAAGAGGGAGCTGTGGGAAACAGGAAGCCACCCACACAGGCCTCACTGCTTGACGATTCAAGCAAATAGAAGCAAATTGATATGGTATTCAGAAAACTAAGATAGCTAATGGCTGTGGAAAGGAATGTGCTGAAATTAAAAAAGAACCAACGAACTAAAAATATCTAGGGTGACGGTACAGGGCAGGAAGGAGGCCACAGTGCAGAGAAATAGTGATACTGAACATTCAAGAAAGGAATTCCCAATTAGAGTCTCAAATAAAATAGATTACAGGGCTGAAGCCATTACAAATGCTCATGGTTCACTATTTGAAATGTAAGAAAGAACATGGCAAAACATATGGTGCCAAGCACATCAGAGATAAGTGTGTTGATAGGAATGAGTGAACAACTATAAAGGACAGAAAGACAAAAGCACAGAACAGTAGTGAAACACAGCAAATCAGTAATAATGCACTAGAACTGATGTATCCAGGAAACAATTTGAGGATATATAACCTGTCAAAAAGTAATGCTATCAGGAATAGAAAAGGCTGGAATGTATAACTCATAAATAGGAAAATTCTAGACACTCTTCTGAATTAAAAGTCCATTTCAGTATGATGATGGAGAGTACACTTAGATGCTGTTTTTTAAGAACAGATCCCTTCCTGGGTAGCTATTTGTTACATTTTAAACAAAGATAAACAACTTTCAACAGAAAAGCAATCTTAAAATGCACTAGTAAGACAACTTGGGACCTTGGACTTTGAAGAATAAAAAAATTCACATGATGCAAGGAAAAAGCGTTTGGTTCCTGGATAACAGACCATTAGTTTCCTACAGTTGGAGACATTTTAAAAACACCTACAGAAGGCTCTTTGAAAGATCCTTGTCAAAAGGCATTTAACTCATATAAGGAAAGAAAGTAACCAAGTCTTTACGCTAGCACTTTCCAATTGGACTTTGTACAGTGATAATGTTCTAAATCTCTGCTGTCTGATACAGTAGTTGCCACCAGTCACATGTGGCTATTGAGCCTTTGAAATGTGGCAGTGGAATTGAGAAACAGTTTTTAGAGTTACTTACTTTGAATTTAAATGGAAAAAGGTGCATATAGCTAATGGCTACTGCATTGGCCCTGTAGCTCTAGTCCAGGATCTAGATTGCAAGGCATCTATGTAGAATTTCATGTTTCTGATTTTGCCAGGCTAAAGTGAAGTGGGAAGGAGAAAGGCTAAGCAAAGGGAGACAAACCTAAATTTTGTGTCACTCAAAAAGAGTTTATAAATTTTTTAATTCAGAAGGCAAAGACAGAATAATACTAAAATATGTTGATGCTTTCAATTAAGAAAATCAATAGAAAATAAGCAAATTATAGCTATTGGAAAAGAGACATATCAAGCTGTTACCCTTGCTTATCTCTGTGGAGGTGCATGATATTTGAGGGAGAACAGAAGATAATTTTTATTTTTCACCTGATTTACTTTAATGTATATTTAATACTTCCTGAATCTTAGAAAAGTTATAATAAATATCTAGTTTAAAGCAAAGAGTAAATGTGGAAAATATTAAAAGTTTCTTGAAAAAGGAAGAAAATAGGTTCGTTATCTTTTGACTTATAGTACAGGATTTTACATCTGGTGTAGAAATCCTGTTAAGTTGAAAAAAAGAAATAGGAGCAGTAATGATAAACCTGTGGGATAACTGGTTGCTTCTATTTGTTTCTAATGTTTATGCAAATAGACCATTCATTTTAGCAAAATTAAAAAAGTATATTGGCAGTCACTGATTTAAAGAATGAATCTAACAATCTCTTACCTGTACAAGATTGACTTAGGCAGACTAAAGCCTCTCATGACCAAGCAGATGAGAGCCGGGCCAGTCACTGGGTAAGATAAAGTCCATTTCAAAACAGAAGCCAAAGAAATACTTAGGTGTTCACAGCATGTCCTAAAGAAAGAACTTGGGAGATGTGTGTTGGTAGAGTTAGTTGATGGGTGAATGATTACTGAAGAACTGGCAGAAATGCTATAGAAGTAAAAATAGACTTGTACTTAGAGGTGTCATAGTACATGTAAGAGAACAGTGAAGACGAGAAATTTGCGATGTAAAATATATATAAAGTTAAAAAAACAGCATGATAAAAAAATAGTGATTACTGTTAAGTGATAGGATTATAGGTGATTTAACTTTTATTCTTCGTATTTTTGGTTTACCCAATTTTTTATATTGTTTTTGAAATAAGAAAATTACTTCTTAGGAAAAAAAGAAGATAAGAAATAACCACCTGTTTGAAGGTCTGTTCACTTTGCAACAGATGCTTTGATCTGAAAACATAACAACTTGGATTCATTAACATCAATCTGAGATCATTTTTAACATGACTCAACTCTCTTTCTTTATAACCCACTGTTTCATACAGGTGAAGCGTCACTTAATCTTTTCTTCTTGACTATGTTTTTCTGAATGTCTCTAGGAATTCTACTCTTTAATCATAATAAAATGTAATGTATATTTTAAAAAAACACAGAAAAAGACTTGGTTTTTGCCATTTGATCTTTGCCACACTGGACCTCTGTTTATTATAATGAGTAGGCTAGGTTAGATAACCTTAAGTTTTTTCCCCACGCCTAAGTTCTGTAAAGCTTCAGTATTTCGCATAATGTGGAAATAAAGAAAATAATGAATTAAAAAATACAGAGCTGAATATACAAAGAAGGGTATAATTAAATGATTAAAAAAGTAATCGCTAAGGAAATTTCACCTAAAAATGGATGTAAAAGGATTTTGAAATCCAGTTTGAACTACAGTCTTTGAGGGAGCATGATAAACAGCCTTTTTCTTGCTTAAGTTCTGAACATTGTGAAATAACTCAAGGGAGTTGCATAAGAATCCTAAAAACCCACCTTTATTAGTGATAAAGGCCTAGCTAGAGACTGTGCATTAGTGTGCAAGTCAAACAGGTTTGCTAACTGAAGTCCAGAATTAGACTTGCCTCCCACTCTGCCCCCACCAGCACCAGCCAGGGTGGTGTGAAGGAAACCACTGAACTTGGGGTCCTTTGTGAAAGCCCTGGGTGGATCTGAGTCGAGCAATGCTCCATTTATTCTTCCCAAATTTACTGCTCAGATGAGTCATCCTTTCCTGTGGTGAAGCAATTAACAGGTAGAAAGAGACCAGTGTATTTAGAGAGAACCTTTCTCATAGAAGCCAGACAGAGGGGAAAGGTATTTCCCTCTAATACTAGAAAAGACCAGTAAGTATAACAAAGAAAATACATTTCCGTCTTACGCTCACTACCTAATGATAATCACTGCTGACATTTTGGTATCTATCGTCTAAGACTAGGTGATACATAGGTAAATTTTAAGCAAAAATGGAATCATACATACTTATATGGTGTGATAATTTTCAAAATTAACTAAATATTGGTAAATTAGTTCTAGACCGCTCCATAATTTGAGTATAGCAGATATGTCTTGTGGAGCTGCCTATCTCAGATTTCATCCTCTGAAATTTTCTGTGATCTCACAGTTGAACTTCAAGTAGCTGCCTCCTGCTCCCTTACTTTACCTTTTCAGGTCATAGTTAGCTGACCTGGGGGTGCACAACTGGCCCAAATTGAGCTGGTGAGATTTCTTTTCTCCCTAGAATTTTGAATTGAAAGACAGAGATTGGGATTCTCTGTACCCAAATCACATGAAATCCATGAACAACTCCAAAAATGCTTGGGTTCCTAGTCCTCTTGAGATTTGCAAAACTCTTCTGGCTTTGTTGTTGCTCTTGTTTTACCTTGCATAAAAATGAAGCTGAAGGATGAATAGGCAGTGTACAGAGGATTTCTAGGGCAACGGAAACTACTCTGATGATACTTAATGGTAAATGCATGTCTCTATACATTTGTCCAAACCCGAAGAATATACAACAGCAATAGTGAGCCCTAAGGCAAACTGGACATGAAGTGATAATGATGTGTCAGTATAGGTCCAGTAGTTCTAACAAATGTATCACCCTGGTAGGTGATGTTGAGAGTAGGGGAACTCTGCATGAGCTGGGGTAGGAAATAGCTGGGAATCTCTGTAGTTTCCGCTCAGTTTTTGGCTACTCATAAAAAACAAAGGCCTTTAAAAAAAAAAAAGATGACCAACGAACTTGTTGGTAACTTACAAATACAAATCTTTCTTCGTGCAAACCTTAGAAACTTTCTTAAAATAGGATGTTTCTAAATAGTCTGTTGTAGAAAATGAAGTTAATTGTCAATCTGGAAGTTAAATTTCAAAACTACGATCAGTTTATTGCTGGTATATGGATATGGCAAGAGTTCAGGAGGAGAGACAAGTTTACAACGCATTTTCAAGGATGATTTTTAAATAGGACTTGTCTTCTAAATGTTTTCCAGTGAAGAGTGCTTGTTGAGGCCAGTGATTCTCAGTGAATCTCATCAACAGTACACTCCCTAGCGTGTGCTCTAGAAAGTTGTGGCGGTATTTTGATTGCCGCAGTGACAGGTAATGATACTGACTTGATGGCCCACAATGCACAGATAGTCCAGCTCAGGGAAGATTGACCCTCCCTCCCTCTTGACTTTTGGCTGTCTCTCTAGGCTAACCTGCCTAGAGCTGTAAGTTAATAGTTTTGTCGTACATATTAACATTAGAAATCTTCATGAGAAATTAAACAAAAAACTTACTAATCTAAAAGTTGTTAGTTTACTCTGCTGCATAACAGAACAAACGGCAGCTCACAACGCTCACATATTAGCTTATAGCTCTGTAAGTCAGAGCTGGGTTTATCTGAGTTCTCTGTACAGGCTCTCACAAGACTGAAATTAAGGTGTCAGCCAGACTGGTTCTGATCTAGAAACTGGACTCAGGGAAAGAATCTGCTTCTAAGCTACTTTAGTTTGTTGGCACATTTCAGTGTTTAATGTTTGTAGATTTGAAGTCCCCATTTCCTTGCAGACTATCAGCTGGAAGTCACTCTTAGCTCCAAGAGGTTGGTTAGTCCTTGGGGCCATGGTGCCCTCTCTCTTGGAAGCAAACAGAACTGAGTTGTATCCTTTTCTCTGACTATCTCTGACTTCCTCTTCTGCCGTGAGCACAAAAGGCTTTAAAGGAGCAGGCTACCCTTATAATTTCTGTACCTTAAAATCAATTGACTTGGGACTTTAATTGCATTTGCAAATCCCTACATTGCAGTACCTAAATTAGTATTTGATTGGATAATCAAGGAACAGGAATCTTGGGAAATCATCTTTAAAATTTTGTCTACTACAGTTTGTATGAAGAGGGAAGCTAAGTGAAATGAAGATAGTCTCAGAATAATTGAATAATTTGTTCTTTTGCACATTCTGTCCTGTATTATAACATTTCCAGATTGCATATTTAGTTGAAAAGAACTTTAATGCAGTGTTATTACTGCAAAAACAATGAAATTGAAAATATGTAACAGGACATTTGAGATTCCTGTTCAGACTTTAATTATTAAATTAGTAGAGACATGTAAAATACAGGTATCTCCATGGGTTTCTTCAGTATTCACTATTTTAATACTTTCATATTATTATCCCTTTTTGGGAATCAGGATAGTTTTTCAAATTTATCCTAAAACTGTCCTCAGTCCTTTACACAACTGCTTCACTGATTCTTGCATTATCTTTTTTTAATTTAAGTATATTTGACAAATTTGTAGTCCCCAGGGAGTTCCCACTCATGCACCGTCACCTCAGTCTCTTGTGCTCTTTCTGCCCTCATTCCATTCTTTGCCCTCCCTTCCTTTCCCTGCCCCACCCCCCCCCTTGGTCCTTTGGTTTATCTTTGACCTTTTGGCCTTGTTGAGTTGTTGTTTTGTTTTTTTTTTTTATTGCTCTTGGTTGTAATTGCCCTTTTCCTTGAGCTCATTCTTTTTCTTCTTTTTTTTGTTGTTATTGTAGCTGTTGCTCTTTCACATTCCTCCTAGTAATGAAACCATCCGATATTTTTCTCTTGCCTTCTGACTTGTTTCACTGAGCATAAGTCCTTCTAGCTCCATCCATGTTTCTATAAACGGCCCTAGTTTTTCATTTTTGATTGCTGAATAGTATGCATAATTTTTTTTCTTGTCTGATCCATTTCAATTCCTTGTCAGACCATTCAAGTAATGTGGTCTCAAAGATTTTTCTTACAGATTAGACATTCATTATATATGTCAACATGATTTCAAGGCAGAAGGATACATTTTTTTGTGACAGTTTCTTCTTAACTCAACTGTTACATAACTAAGGGGGTATTTTGATACCACACTTAGAAATGAACAAGACATAATTCATTTGAGATTATATTGTATTTCCTCATTTTCTGTACTTTGTTATTTACCTTAGGTATTATTGCAACTTCAGTTACAATTACTTCCCTATTTTCCAGTAAGCCTTAATACAATTTTTTGTTTTTAATTCTAGTATTGTTCTGCACATTTGTTTAATTTTCTACACTTGTCCCAAGTGATTTCTAATATTTTTATTTTTAAATCCAAACTTAACACAAGTTGGTATGTACATTTGGCTGCTTCATTTTGTCATTATGTTCCCAAACATATACTGAAATATATAGCTTTTAAAAAATTAATTTTTTTATTTCTTCTTTACATATCAGATGGGACATTGGTTTTTTTTTTTTTTAATTTTGTGTAGATAAGTTATAGCATCCATGAATTTCATTTCAGGATAGTAACGGAGGCATTATAACATATATGTGACTAAAATGGGAAGATTGGGTCTAATAGGAGTAAAACCTATTGTGGCATCATACAAAAAGAAAGTGGTAGATCCTAAGCACTAGATATCCTTGCCTACTTAGCCCCCTATTCATCAGAGTTCTTCTGACCCTAGTTCTGGTCTGAGAGGTCTAGCCTTTTGATCATGGGACATGGGAAATGATGTGCACTTGCTCTCTTCAAGTTTCTGTGTTGCAACTAAGGTTCTTGAGAGCTGATAGGCTACTAAATGATAATTATTCCTTAGGAAATCTTTGCTCACAAACTGAAAGTGAGCAAAAAAAAGAAACATAAACTTACATTTGTTAAATAACCTTTAGCCAAGTTTAAAAATGGAACATTTGCTCTCCAAATCCAAACTACCGGCAGCCACTGCTCTATCCTTACTGAAAGGCTTGTTTATATGAAATAAAGCCATAATGTTATTGATATTTACTAATTCTCTTTTTCTGCCTTTTTTCCCTCTAGATTTTGCATTGTGCAATAGGTAAGTATGGAATTTCCTCCACCCCACGATGTACAGTGGTTCTGTTTGCTTTTTAAGTCATAAACGATAGGATGATTTGATTGTTATTGGAATATTGAAAAAATTAAGCTATAATCATATATAAAATTGGTATGACTCTCTAAAATCATAGATGTTATTATTCAATATTTATTAAACACAGCTATCTTGTTATCTCAGTTGAAAGAGACCTTTCCTGCCTTGTAAGAATAACAAAGAAATATTGACATATTTATAAAAATGTGACATGGGGTCCTGGTACTGAGCTATAGAAAACCCTCTATGAGATCATTTAAGTGTTATAATCACTGTCCTTATCACTAAAATGGGACTGCTGCATGTATTACCAACCCCTGAGGTGAAAATTTTATATATAAATAGATATATGAGAGGGATTGGAAAAGAATAGCTTTAAAGGGTTATACAAGAATAAGGAATGTCTACTGAAAGCTGATGTCATGCTTCCTTTGGGGTGGGTGGCCATCAGATGGACTCTGAAACTGACACATAGCTGCTAGCCTGGGTGGGCTATGGTCCCCCAGCCCCCAACTAAATATAAATCCATTTTGGAAAATTGACAGCCTCTGGAGTAAGCCCACAGTGGTTGCTATGCAACTGGACTTGTTTTTCAAAGGGAGGCTTTGAAATTGACGCTCATTCAGGGGCACTGAAGGTCTAAAAACTTAAGAAAGATGCTTCCGAACCATTATGGCCCTAATCAACTTCATTTATAAAGTAAGGGGGCACTTGTTATAATCAGGGTCCTGTGCTTGGCACTGGGGAAGAGTACATTCCCACTCAGGTAGTCACACTGCAGGCTGTCCACCATGGGTCTCAGAGAAGTTGTTATGATCCCTGGCAAGGCATTCATTATGAAGAGCTGCAGCTCAGCTATTGCCTACTAGGAAGGAGATCTGCCATCAAGGATTTCTCACATGATTTGGAGAATTAATTGTCTGTGGGAGTTGTTGGATAGGATAAATAGCTTTCATTAGCTTCTTAGAGAAGTGTGTGAGCCCCAAAAGGATAAGAAATACTGTCTAGAACCTACGAGAAACAGACTTGAATGGGGGCTGGGGCTTTCTCTGTCACATTGTCTGCTTTACCAGAGAAGGTTAAGGGACCCGACAGAGCCAGAACTTGCCTGCTTTTATTTTATGGTGATTTGGTTTTGGGTAGTGTTTTTTTCCTTTCCTTTTTACTTTATCATCTACTAAAATGGTTCAATAAATTTTAAGCATAAGCTTGTAGATTGGGGATACATTTGTTTAGAGAGAGTAGTGGGATCACTTCAGGTCTTCTCCACGTGATAGACCCTGTGCCCTCATTCCCCCCACTCTCCTTCAGCTCTCTTTCAAAGGGAGGACTTAGATGCATATGTTTTCTAAGCAGGTGTACTATTATTTTCATTAAAATTTTCTTGTATTTCAACACCAAAATTTTCCTTATTTGTCTTAGAATATATTCTCATGCCTCTTTATAAAATTTCTACGTCTGGAAATAAAGTTTCTGACAAGTGTATGTATTCATTCATAAAGAACATTACCGAATACCTGGCAGGTGGGATCTAGGTGAGCATTGGAAAGTGGGAGTAGAGGTGAACAGGCACAGGCTCCTGCTCAGGAAACCCACAGTCTCACAAGCACCCTGTCTGAGACACTCCAGGACTAGCATCTTGGTGGCATTGTGTCCTCACGGTATGTTGACAGGTATCAGAACCTTGGTTCTAGCCGTGGATACTTTAAAAATTCCTTATTTGTTTTAGAGCCTTGTTCTGTCAGTGATTTGCTCTTCTACATCATCACCCTTTTTACCTGTCTTTTCCATTTAGATTTCCAAATCCTGTGGGGCCTCCCTGGTGGCCTAGGGGTTAAGTCTCAGCACTATCATCACTATGGCCTGAGTTTGATCCCTGGCCAGGATGGTGACCCACATATGGCGCAGCAGATCTCTCCTGTCTCACCTGGTGCTCCTCTTAGCAGTTCATTTCAGTAAAATCCGCCTGTTATGCTCCCCACTCTGTCTCTGGTGAATCCTCTTATTTCCCGGGAGGATTCACCAGAATCATCTGACCTACACCCTAGTTCTTCTATGCATACATACATAAATAAATATTTTTAAAAAATTCTAAATCCTAAAGCTAAACTTTGACTCTCTATTCTCGCATACTACTATGTAATTCCTCTCCATCCCTTTTACCAGATTTACTGTAGACTTTCTATTTTCTCATTCTCATTTATACCTTAACCCAGACGTCAGGCTTCTGTCTCCCTTGTCCTACTAAAATTATCCCCTGGTCTAAAATCAGCAATATCATTGCTCTTTTGACTAAACATGCCCTCTGTGGACAATCTTTTCTCATAGTCCATGATACTTAAGTGGATGTGAGACCCCATTTTTCTAACTTTAAGTCATACCTGTACCCAGTCTCAAATCATCCATTGGCCTTCTGAATATCCACTCTCCCAGAGGCATAGCTCCTGCTAAGCATGACTCATTTCCACACTTGGGCTGCCTCCTGTATTCTTTCTGGGAATGGTACGCTGCAGGCCTTGTGCTTTACATCATTATCTAATTTCCATTCTGTTTTACAGTTGATAATACTGAGGCTTAGTAGGTTTTATATCTTGTCAAAATACATCCAGCTAAATAAGTCCTGGGGCTTGGAGTTGAACCTATGGCTATGTGACTCCAAGTTCATGCTTCGCACAGTCCTGAAGGGATGTACTTAAAGGGTAACTCAGAACGGTCCCTTCCCTGCTTAAAATCTTGACTAGTTTAAACTTCATAATTTGGATTCTGCCCACCTCTCCTGTCATCCCTGTGCCCATTGCTGGGGGTCCCTGCATATACTATACTACTGCATTTTTCCTACCTTAGGTCTGTGCCCAGGCTTGCTGCTCTGCCTGGGACAAGCAGCCCACCCCCTTCAACTACAGCCCTCTAGACTCTTCAGTAAGCTTCCCCGCTTCCCATGGACTTGACTAAGTACCTTTCTTCACTCTTCTGCAATGCTGTAAACCTCACTCTGTTGTTAATCGTTTCCCACTGTGTTATGCTCTGTCACTGTACCTGTATCCCCCCACCAACACTCCTGAACTTTTTCTGGTGAGAATTCTTTTCTTTTTAAAAAATTTTACTCATTTATTAAAATAGCCTTATCTTTTTTTTTTTTTCTTCACAGCACAGGATTTCTCCCCTCAGGTGTGGTCACCATAGTTTTCACACCACCAGAATGCCTACCGTCCTCCACCACACCCTCCTTCCACAATGTTCTCTACTCTCGCCCTCTCCCTCCCTTCCTGAATGTCTCAGATCTAAGGTCTGCTTGCAAGGGTCAGTCTCAGTTTGTCTTTGTCTGACCTTTTGTTTAGTTTCTCTAGATTCCACATATAAGCTAAACCAACTGGTATTTATCTTTCTTCTGGCTCTTCTTTGCTTGGAATAATCCCTTCCAGTTCCATCCATGTTCTCGAAAATGGCTTAAGTTTATCTTTTTTGATCACTGAGTAGTTAGTATTCCATTGTGTATGTATACACCACATCTCTTTTTTTAAATTAGATTTATTTAATTATATTTGACATCATTGGTAGTCCCCAGGGAATTCACACCACCATTTCACCTGTGACCATAACCTCAATCCCTTGTGCTCTTTCTGCCCTCATCCCGGTCTCTTCCCCACCTCCCCTCATGATCCCTTTGGTTTATCTTTGACCTTTTGTTCTTGTGTTTTTGGTTTGTTTGTCTGTTTGCTTGTTTGTTTTTGGCTGTAATTGCTTATTTCCTAGAGCTCTCTCTTATTATTTTTTTTTTGTAGTTGATTTTCCTTTACATTCCTCCTAAAAGTGAAGCCAACCAATATTTTTCTCTTGCCTTCTGACTTGTTTCACTGAGTATAATTCCTTATAGCTCCATCCATGTTTCTATAAATGACTCTAGTTTATCATTTTTGATTGCTGAATATTATTCCATTGTATATACCACATATTGATCCACTCATCTGTTCTGGCATTTAGGGTGTTTCCGTATCTTGGCTATTTTAAATAGCACTGCTATAAACATAGGAGTGCAGGTTTCCTTTCGAATTTGTATTTTTTGCTCTTTAGATAGATACCTCTGAGTGGAAATGCTGGGTCATATGGTAAGTCCACTTTTAGTATTTTGAGAGGACGCCACACTTCTTTTTATATGGGCTGGTCCAGTCTGCACTCCCACAGACAGTGTAATTGGGTTCTTTTTCTCCACACCTTCGCCAGCACTTGTTCATTATTGAGAATTCTTACTGATATTTGTATCCCAGCATGTGGTACCTCGTGGGAGCTCAGTGAACATTTGATCAGAATCTTACCAAATTCTGGTGAAATTTTCCAAAATTTGTTTCAAAACGTTTTCATGTCTTTACACTAATTCTTGCAAGATAAAATGATAATAATAGTAGTCTGACTCTTTCTAGCATTAGTCTAAAAACAGTCAATGCTTTGTTCTTTGTAACTTGTCCAACTTAGTGTTTTTGTTTTTGGAAGGGTGATTTATTTACTTGTGGCTTATGAAAGTTTTCACCTTGTTTTAGAAACTTGAGACGTCTTTAGTTTACATACTGTGGATGAAGTCTGGCCCTCCATCAGACGGGCTATTTATTAAATTGTATACCTACCAAAGGTTGCTCAATTTTTATGCACATTCATTTCTTCATCAATAAAAGGGGTATGATGATATCTACCTTGTTAGGGGTGTTGTGAACACTAGGACAAGGAATGAAAACCGCTTAACACAATACCAGGACATGACAGTATCAAAAATTACCCAATAAAATGGTAGCTGTTATTTTGAACTAAAGCAGTGTAATTTCACAGAATGTTAAAGTTTTTCTGCCCCTCTAGGATAATATTACCAGACATGGGACTTTCGTGCTTTAGGAGAAGAGATCTGTGGAAAAGCAGAAAAGCATCCTGGAGGAAAGGGGTGTTTCCTCTGGATATACTCACCTAGAATTCTGCATTTACTCTTCCCTTAGGGGCATAGCTGGGCACCGAAACAGAAGTACTTTCTTCGAACAAAAACTACTTATTTAGTTTAGTTGACATGTTTTAAATGAACTTTACTGAATAGTGAGGAGAAACAAAAAGAAAATGAGCATTAAAAACACAGTGTGAAAGCAGTCGTCTTCCCAAAGTGAGTTTGTGTGAGTTTCGTTACAGGGAGCTGATAGTTTCATATGGCCACGCTGGTTGTCTTTGCCCTGTTCTCAGCTCACCTCCGGAGGCCTCCCTAAGCCCACTTCTGACTTTCCTGCAAAGGGGCATAAGTAACATTTCTAATTTAAATTCAAACATTGATTTCTGCCTGGGGCATGTTATTGTTTGTGGAGAGTAAAGAAATGGTCAACTTTCCCAGCAAGCCGGTCTGTCTCTTCTGCCTAGACTCTCTCAGGCTTCCCTCTTGAGCTGTCTGGGTACGTGGGGAGCTTCAAGGACTGGGTAGGAGGTTGCCAAAGACAACCTTCATCACCTAGCCATCTGCCCTTGCCATTTATTCAGTAAAGTGGTTTTCTAGAGTCTTGACACCAGAACTCTGTATCAAGTTCTGTGACCATGTTCAAATCATGACCTTTCCCAAACCTGTCAAGCCCTTAAAAATGTAGTCTAATGTCTCCCTCTGCCTTGACTCTGTTCATGGTGTTGCCTCCTAATCATATTTTGCCTCTGCCCCTCCAGACAGAGGAGAGAAGGAAAGATGGTTTCAGCACTCTACATGTTATGTTCCGATACCCATAGCTTCAGCCCCTGTTCTCTAAATAAACTGCTTTTTCCCGTCTCCATAATTTAATATGAACGATTTCCTTTGCCTGGCACACCTAGCTCTGTTAGTTGTTCCCTTCTTGTGTGAGATAAAGGGAAAGGAGAAATAAAGTATGCTCATTAATACTCCAAAGTGCCAGAGCAGAGAAGGTGGGAGAGTTCCCAGAGCGCATCACAGTGCAGCGCCTGGCAAACTCTCATTCAGCTAGAGCAGCTCTTCTGTTGATGATGACTGGGCAAGATTTAATCCTGGAGGGCTTCTGAGCCCAGTTGGAGTTCAGAAGGGAAAGCTATGAAGAGGACTTAGATCATGGATTTTTCCTTTTACTGTTTTTGCGGGTACAGCTAGGAGTTTGTTTTACATGGAGACCTATTATTGAGATATTTAAGATACTTTATAATATTTATCTTGAGGAACCAACTTAAGAGAAACCAACCCTATGGGAAACACTGATAGTTGAGCAAGTCAAGCATCCTTCCTCTGGGTCTTAGTTTCACATTTGAAAAACTAAGAATTGGGTTAGATTATAGATGATCTTGAACACTCCTTACAGCTGTGTGTTCTGAAAATCCATGAAACTAACTAATAATACTAACGTTAAGAAAGAATATCTCCAACAACTTAACACGTTGATATATGTTGATTATCTGAGTAGTGATACAAGAGTATATACTGGATGTTTAAATGTACCTATGCATGAGTAGTAGGAAACTTGAGTTTTAAGTCCAGTAGTTTTAGTATAGTTTTCCTCTCAATGTATTTTGAAAACCAAATTAGAAAGCAAAATTGTGGTGGGGCACACACACATTCTACAGCATACATTTACCCGTAATTATCAGTAGGTGGCACCCTTGTATAAGGAGATTTTCCTCTTAAAAATTACCGTACTGTGGGAGGACTATTCATGAAGACAGTAATGAGTCAGTAACTGAAACTGAGGGATGAGCAAGTTAACCAGAGTAGAGAGAAATGGGTGCTTTTATATCACTTTCTAATCATTAATATTTGAAGTCAAAAAGCTGGAACTTTCTGCAATTACCCTAAAGGAGATTATCTTACAAATATTAAAAGGTACAAGGTATCTTTAAATTTTTTAATGAGCTTAATTTGCTTAATTAAAAAAACTGGAGGTAAAGAAAATTTTTTGTTTTTTGTTGTTAAATTTATTTAATTATATATGACATCTAAAGAAAATATTTGAGAAGTTCTATGGTAAGATGGTTTGTGGCAGACTGAAGACAAAAAACCTTCATTGATATTCCTAGCTTCAAAAGGAAGATTATGCCAAAGAAGTTAAAAGCACTATCTAGTTATGGAGTTGAATAAATTCCATTGAACCTAAAGGTGGGAACTTGAATTAATCTTTTAGTAAAATAATTATTTGATTTATGATTCTGTGGCAGGAGTTGAAAGGTTACATAATGTTTTAATAAAGAGAACAAGACCACTTATGAATATTTGTATGAAGTGATATGTCTTCCTTTGTATTTCTGCACAGCTTTCCTAATAGAGGTGTGTTTTGTTTTGTTTTTCTCCATTCATAGTGAATGTCTTTCCACCATTTAAAAAAGGAAACCTAGTTCCTACCTCACTGGGTTCTTTCAATTAGCAATATTCATGTAAAATCCATCCATGTTTAACATGGCTTCATGTTTCATTACTTTTTAATTATAACTAGTATTCCATGTAGTCTGTTATTCTCTTCCTACTCTGGCTTTAGTTCTTTTTCTAGTTCTGTGAGGTGTAAAGTTGTTGGAGATATTCTTTTTTAAATGTTAGTGTTATTACTGTAATTTCTCAGACTGCTTTGCTGCATCATAAGTTTTGGTATGTTGTGTTTCCATTTTCATTTGTCTCGGGATATATATTTTTTTGCATTTGATGTCTAATTTTCCAATTTTATTCCTATCATTGGTTTCTAGTTTTATACAATGTGGTTAGAAAAGATGCTTGATATGATTTTAGTTTTCTAAACTTTGAGACTTGTTTTATGGCCTACCTTGTCATCATTCCTGGAGAATGATCCGTGTGCATTTGAAAAGAATATGTGTTTTGCTGTTGTTGGAAGGAATGTTCTATATATGTATGTTAGGTCCATTTGGTCTATAGTGTTATTCAAATCTGCGGTTCCCTTGTTGTTTATCTGTAAGGATGCAATACTCATTTTGAAAGTAGTAAGTTGAAGTCTTTTGTTACCTTTGTCTGCATATTTGAAGAAGTAGGCATCTCGTCTAATCTTTATAGACTGGCTTTGACAGAGAAATGCTTTCACCAGTCAATCTGGCCAGAAAATCTGGCCAAGCTATCTGGTGGGGTCTACAAATGAGCTTGCTACTAGACAGGCTAGCCAGGTATTTGAGCCAGTGGGTGCGTGGGCCTGGTGCCTGCATCTACTAGGACTAGGGAAGGCCCAATCTGGGTCTCTGAGACGGAGGACGTAGGCTTGGCTCTTGATCCTGGAACCTGGTCTTACAAGGACATACCTAGCAATGGTATCACCGAGAGCCTGCTTTTGTGGGCACAGGCCAAGGTCCTGGATCTGTGGAGGCTAATCTGGAGCTTGTGTTCATAGAGGCTAACCTGGCACTGGAGTGGGCTCTGGAACCTAGGTCAGTGGGGGTTGACCCAACGCTTGGGATCTTCTTAGTTCATCGTGGACGGTGGAGCCACAGGCCTAGTCTTGGTGCTGGAGTCCTTGATGAATTCTGGTGTTTACTCTAGTTCTCCTATACAGAGAGTATCTCTCTATGCACTGTTGAAGGTTGGGGTGACACAGGCAATGTGAATCTGTGCTTCCTACTCTTTTTCAATGAATATGTTCTTATTTCTGTACTTCATCCATATACTATAATCTTTCACCTGAAATCCTGAACTCTTGTGAAGGTACTTTTGCATGTGGATGGTTGTTCATATGGATGTTTTTGTGAGGGGATGAGCACTGAAGTAATTCTGTCATCTTGCTTTCTCTAGGGAGGATTTTCTCTTCATAATTAAAGTCTTATAGATTTACTAGGATTTGCCTGAGAGTTTACCATTGCATGGCAAGCTCCAAAGCAACTTAATGGGCTGTTTCAATATGCAGATTTAGACTTTCTTTTATTTCTAGGAAGTCTTACTAGATTAGAGCTAACTTTTGTTTTCTGTTTTTATTTTTTTTAGGGGTTTTAAATCTGTATGTATTGGATCTCCTTTGCTTTTCTTTTAACTACTTTCTATTCCTTGTACTTGTGTATCTCATTTTTGTACTTTTGGTTGTTACCTGTCTTCAATGTCCTTTATTAAATTTTCACCTGAATCTATTCTCCCTATCATGGCATTTAACCTTCATATATTATTTTGTCTTTTCCATTTCTGTCCTGAGTAGAGTCAGTTTTTTGTTTCATTTTGGTCTGCTTTTATCTATTCTGTTCTGATATTTAAAACTTCTAACTAACAATAACTTTCATATATATCCAAGTGCTTAAGCATATTTAATTTAGTTTGGAGTGTTGTGTTTATGTTTGTGGCTAGAATTGGAAGTTTCATTTGGGTTATAAGACCCCTAGTTTGAAGTCACTTTTATAGGTAACTTCAGTAGAGTACAGTGTTTTCAGTGGATGACTTTTTGCTTGAGATCAGTGGATAGTAATTGTGTGACTGTCAGTTGTTTTAGTCCTCATTGTGCTTCAGGAGTCTAGATTCTCTCCTGACTCTTCTTTTTCCTTAACCGTCCAGTCACCAGGGGGCACCTTTTCCTTCCCTTTTTATCTATTTCTTCTCTAGACGCTATGCCTTTTTAGGATTGCCACTCAACTCTATAGACTTAAATCCCTTTTCTGTAGTTAGTGCTCTGATTGACAAAGTAATTTTTTTGTGTTTTTGTACTTAATGTAGACTGCTTCTTCCTAGGGCAATTTTAGCTCAAATTTAGACGCTCTGTTCCTCTCTTTTTCCTTTCCTGTATTTTTTTCTAAGCCCACTTTCCACAGAGATTTGTAGTGAGGATTCAAGAGGTAGCTTTGCTGGAATTTGGTGGAGTTCTTTTTCCTCCTTTCAGGTGATTTGAGCATGTTATCCTGATATCTTTCAGTTGTACTGAGAGTGTAGATTTGGTAATTTGTTATTTATGACATATATAGATTTTTGGAGGATGTGTAGCATTTAGTTATAGAGATGTATTATGATGTATAACCAGTGGTCTATTTGTTGAATATGTAAGTGGTTTTAAAACCTGCAATTGCTAAATCTTTGCACAGCTATTATTAGACCCTGTGGATAAATTCCTAGAAATAGGCCAAAAGTAAAAATCAAACTAAGACTTTTACTAGTGCATACTTCCCAGTAGCCCTTAAGGAAACCTCCAAGCATTTATTGAGTTTCTGTTGGGTAGCAGATACTACACTAAGCACTGAGAATACTATCAGCAGACCCAGTCCTGCTTTTGAGCCAAGGACAGAGGCAAGAGTGTGACCAAAGTTTTGCCCAAATATTAAGTTCAAAGAGTTATAGGAGCACAAAAGGAGAAGTTATATTTCTTTTTGGAACTTTTCCCTGTTGTAATCAAACTCACTTCTGTCTTCACAGAATACTTCCTTGATTCTCTTACCTTAATGGGAATTTGATTCTTGCTAAGTACTTAATTTGTTGCCCTTAAGATGGACCTGTTCACTCCCACACTCTCCAGTCTCCCCTAGTCCTCTTCCTATGCCTTAGGCCACCTGTACCTGTGCTTCGATTCTCTTGTGGACTCTTATTTCTGCCTGTGTCCCTCAGATATTGGTTTATGTATTTTCTGAATTTCCATTCCATCTGCCCACTTGGGCATGTCCATTTGGTTACTCTGCAGTCACCACAAACTCAACGTGTACAGGGCTTAACTCATTTTATCCCACACCTGCTCTTCTGTTTTCTGTATCTGTTAGTTGCCTAATCAGTAACTTGGGGGTAAGCCTTCACTCTCCCCCTTCTTTGCCTTTCTTCCCACCTACCTTCTGCTTCTCTCTTTTCCTTCAAGGATCTTTGTTTCTCTGCCTGTCTTTGTTTTTATTCTACCTGTCTCTTTGTTCTCATATTCTACTCTGAAATCTCTCCACTCCTCATCTTCTTCTTATCTTTTCTTCCTGCCCTTTATTTCTCCTACCTCTTCATTTTTGCTCATTTCTTTCCATTTGTCTTTTTCAATTCCTCCTCCATTTGTTCCTTCCTCATTCCTGTTCTCAAACTTCCCTCAGCTCTCACTGCCCAGTTGTGAATCTTGACCATGCATCTGCTCGTCTTTCTTAGAGAATCTGAGTTTGGTTGAGGTACCTTGAGGCCTGTGTACCATTTTAGAGCCTGGGGTCAGGAGAGTGGAGTGGGAAAAGTATCAACTCTTTTTAGACTAGAGGCCAGCTCACTGTTTTCTCCCTTTTCCTTCTATAACAAGATGTAGACTAGTGTTTGTCTTCTGAACCTACATGGATTCCCAAATAACAGCTCTGGAGTTCCTTGAAAATCACAAACTGTTAAAACTTTGGTATAGGGAATACTCCCAGTAAGCCTGAAATCTGATAGAAGAGACCTACATGATCAGGAATAGGGCTTTAAAGGAGCATCTCTCAGTAAGACTTAGCTAATCTTGGTGTGTTTAATGGTGGTTCTTTTTCACAGCTTTCTTGAGACTTGGTTCATCTTTAGCTTTTATCACAGTTGTAGCCTGGAGAAACATGACTAATAATTCCAGGAGGCAGTTGAGTTGAATAAAGAGTGTTTTGAACTCCTAAGTCATTCTGTTAATGACAGCCGCTTAGAAAGGAATCAAGGGTCTATAAATAATGACAGATTAGCACCTTGAATAGACTGTCAGGAATCAGATAGACAGCTTGTTCTTATAGATAGCTTTTTGGAGCTGGAATAGATTGTTTCATTGTTGACTATATGAAAAGAGGAAAAGCTAGGCCTCTAGGGATTAAGTCTCAGCACTATGAAGCTATCAGCAGCCACTATAGCACGAGTTCGATCCCCCGCCAGGGAGCTGACCCATGTGGCGCAGCAGACCTCTCCTATTGCATCTACTTCTCCCCTCAGCAGTGTATTTCAGTAGATCTGCCCATTCTGCTCCCTACTTTATCTTTGGTGAATCCTCTTAGCCCCCACACTTCTGGCCTATACCCCTGTTCTTATATACATAAAATACATCTTTTTTAAAAAGAAAGAAAAGAGGAAAAGCAAAGGATGTAATGACAATTTAGGCCAGAAATAACCTCTCTGCTGTATATTTGTTTAACATATGTTATTTATTGGTTAAGTAAGTAAATATGGTAGAATCTTAGAATATTACTAGTTCAATTCATTATGCTTCTGAGGGAACGTAAGAGGTAAGTTGTTCCACTCTTCTGCAGTAATTAAATGGTTATTGCTTCCAGGGAACTATAGACATTGAAAGTCATCAAGTAATTATAAAATTTATAGCTTACCTAAATATAATTTTTTATGAGAATTTGTTTCTGATGAAAAGTTTTATTACCTATTCATACATTAAAATAGTCTCCAGTGACTTAATGATTGACTTAAAACCATGAACTAACTATCTCATAGTTTTTCTGGGTCAGGAATTCTGGAACGGGTCCGTTATATTGTTCAAGCTCTCTTGTAGTTGCAATCAAATATCAGTTAGAACTGCAATCAGCTAAAGATTGACGGGGACTGAAGGGTTTCCTTCTAAGTTGGCTCAGTTCCTTGCCACTTGGTCCTCTCTATATAAAGCTACTGGAATGTTTCTCCATGATTTAGTGGCTGGCCCCCCCAAAATGAATAATCTAAGCGAGAGGGAAAGGAGGAAGCCACATTGTCTTTTATGATTTTGTCTCTGATATCACACACCTACCATCACTTACACTTTTTTCTATTTGTTTGAAGCAAATCACTCAGTCCAGCCCATACTCAAGGGGAGGAGAATTAGGCTCTATCATTTTAAGAGAGGTGTATCAAAGAGTCTGTGGACATATTTTAAAGCCATCACAGGTTGGTTTGCCTGTTTTTCTCCTTCCTATAATTGGCGATAGAATAGCTTAGCATTAAGAACATGACTCAAGACAGACTACCTGTATTTAATTCAGGTTCCACCACTGACTCATTGTATGATTTAGTGCAAGTTGTTGGCATTCTCTGGATCTCAGTTTCCTTGTCTATATACCGTAAGAAAATGGTGGCACCTACCTCATAATAATGTGTGAGAAGTATGTTAGTTATTATAAGAAGGTAGAACCATGACACACAGAATCCCATCAATATATAGTAGATTTTGGTACTGTTGTAATTTGAGCAGCAAAATAGTCTTTATTTCTCATCCTTTATTTCTGCATAATGTAAAATGATGCTTGGACTTTTTAATCATCTTGGCAGATACTTTAGCAATAAGTGGATACATGGTAAGAGCAAAGTGAGCTGATGACTCTCAGTTTAGAGTCCACCTGTGGTAAGGAAACCTATGAGGAGTCTACCTTCGTACACACCGTGAAGAAGTGTATTCTCCCCACTCTGAAACCCTAAGCTGGGAAGGGCTTTTTCTTAAACTTTATAGGAACCTACTTTGGGACATGTGATCTTTGTTCATTATTCTTAGGATTCATTCACATACTGAGCCCATATGTATTTATTTAACTTCTTTAGAGTTCAAGGCAAAGTGATTCTTCATAGTCCTTTATTTACTGTGAAGAATCAAGTAAAATACACATTTCCTATCTCTCTGGAGTTTATCTTCTTTCATAAAACATTTTCATGATATATGACTAATGTCTTTGGAGTGTGCACTTATAGGTAGAATTTTTCCTTAAAGTCTATGTAGTTCCAACACTTTTAAAGAAAATGATTTATTAAAGGGAAACTGACTATTTATGATTGTTAGATGTTTCAGTAAATACTACATTTATGTCTGGTAGGTCTTGACCTGGCATTGAGTTGCTATATTTTTGGCTCCAGAAAGATGTTTTTAAAATATGCTCATGACTACCACATGTCAAAATTGCAACAGAAAGCAGAATTTTTTGCTTTTGTTTTTGGATATAAAATACTAGAATTTTTTTTTTTTGAGATATGAGCGCTGTTTTATAGATGATTCAGAAAATTGTAACTAGAAAGAATTGTTACACTAGATTTCTACCATTTTCTTTCTTACTGACTAGTCTATGTGCCTAGAAAGTATCATTGAAGTCATTTCTTTGTAAAAGTACTACTTAGTTTCTGATACTCTTTGACTTCTTAATTCCACCCAGATTCTTTTCAGATTTTATGTTAGTTTTCTCAACTGAAAAATGTGCAAGTATGATGACATTTGGGTACACATGCCAGAATTCATAATATTGGGCTTTAACCAATTACAGGTTTCTTTCCCCCTAATAATAGTAATTCTTGTCTTTCTGCTCTGCCATCACTAGTAGGTAACCTCTGTTTTGGTGCATGTGGTCCCACAGTTATGAATTATGTGGTGTTATGTGACATTCCTTGCAGAACAAGGCTGCAAGACAAGGCTTTCTGGAAACTCAGCTTATTTTCCATTGGTCAGAACTGTACCACATGGCTTGGTTCAGCTGCAAGGGATTCTAAGGAAGCTAGTGTTTAAGCAGGGTAAACTGCTATCCCAAATAAGATCAGTGCTCAGTTACTTAGGAAGAGAAGGAGAATATATAATGAATAGGAGTAACCAGTGGCTGCCACTAAGGATTTGGGTGGTTGCTGAAATCCTGAGCCAAAAGCAACCCTGGAATTCATTCGTTTAGTAACAGAATATAGTGATATTATAGTACCTGAAGTGAATAATTAACCTGCTTTGTGTTTTTAAAGTTGGGTTTGGGAAGGAAAAACAATATATCAGCTTACCCTTATATAATACACATATTCATAAATCTCAGTAGTCAACTTGTATTTGTATATGTTTTTCTCCTTCCAACAAAGTCTTTAGTAGAATAGGAAGGACTTAATTAAATAAACTCTCTGAAAGTTGTTTGCAATTTAGATTTTTGCTCATATGTGAGTTTTCCCCCCTAAAATAAGTAATAAAATCAGTTTTGCATGAAAAAAGTTACACGTTGTTTTGGTTGAAATTGTACCCATTTTTGTTTTTAACAAATTTGCAATAGGGTAACTATCAAATCGAATTGTGATGGTCTTTTTTTTTTTTTTTAATGAAAAGGCCTTATTTCTAAAGTAATATTTCTCTATAAAAATAACACATGCAAGGCCTCCCTGGTGGCACAGCGGGTTGAGCACTGCACTGTGAAGCATCCACTGCACATTAGCGCGAGTTCAATCCCCGGCCAGGGTGGGGACCCACATGGTGTGGCGGACCTCTCCTGCCTTGCCGGCCCACTGCTCCCCTCAGCGGTGTATTTCAGTTGATCTGCCTGTTCTGCTTCCTGCTCTGTCTCTGGTGAATCCTCTCGCCTCCCACACCTCTGGCCTGTACCCCAGCTCTAAATGCATAAATAAATATATCTTTGGAAAAAAAAACAACACATGCAGACTTTTTTTTAAAATCAGTTAATACTAACAGATAAAGAAGAAAGTAGAAAAACATTTAATTATCTAGAAAAAAATATTGTTACCATTTTAGAGAGTGTGTTTTAAGTGTTTGGTAATTTTTTTTTGGATTGTTTGTGAATATAAGTCAATATGAATAAGAATTTTAACTGAGATATCTTTTGACATAAGAAATTTGAAAGGCTGGGTAAAATAAACTACTTAAATCCTCAAGAAGTAAATAAAAGTTACTGTTATTCATAGCTGAATAACTTCAGTGTTTCTGAAGAAGTTTGGCAAACTAAATTCTTGATTTTGATTTATCTGTAAAGAAATAAAAGCTTTTGCTCTAAGCTTAGGATTTCCTTCTTCTTCCTTGAGGCCATTTATTTATTTGGGAGAATCACAGTTAAAATATCAGAATAATAGCAGATGATTGATATGAAAATAGAATTTTTTACAGTGACCGTTTAAAGTTCTGTGTAGGTTGGGTCTTTTTGTACCTGAACATTCATTTGCCTATCATTTTCAAGCTGCAGAAATATTCCACCTCTCTAGTTAAATTTAGCTGAGGAATTGTTAGGTTCAGGTTATAATTGCTCTTTCTCTTCTTTTCACTTTCCCAGCCTCTGCAGTACTTTGACAAGCTTCACTCCTCCTGCAAGAGTGTTTTCGGTGTGTGTCTTTTATGTGCTGTCGACAGGCTCTTTCCATGTTCTCCTGGCCTCCTCCTTGGTGAATGCCACCACCGCCCCCACCCCCACATTAGTGCAGGGATGGGGAAATAGAGCTGGGCAGACGCATTGCACTTTTACTATCTACTGTAGGAACAGCCCTCAATAGACCCTTTCTTTTATCCTTCTTAGATCTTTTGCCTACAGTAAGAGTCAAGTTACTTCCAAATGGTTCTTGGTGCCTTAATTATTGGCTCAAGGCTCAAAAGCTAGGCTTTCCTACAAGTATGGGTAGCCAAGGGTGAAATTACTATGTTTCGCATTTAAGTGCCATTTTAACATTATTTATTGAAAAACTAACATTATAAATATAACAGTGGAATTCACTTTAATGAAAAGGAAAAAAAATGGTCCTAAATTCTGCAATTGTAGTCAACAGTTTCCTTCCAGCCCTGGTCTGTATGTGTCTGCAGTTTCCTAGTATTAGGTCAGACTGACTGTCATTTGAATTTTAAGGGTTTGTTTCTGTTTTTTTTTTTTTTAATAGAATCATTTTCCATTTCGTTAAGTATCCTGTCTAGTAGTGCTTAAATTATGTGAGATTCTGAATAGGTAATTCATTCACACGGTAAATGTTGAAGATAGAAAAAGGTGTACAGTGAAAGGTAAATCCCCCACCGCCCCTGGTGCTCTCCTCTCCAGTTCTTTCCCCTGTCCTAGAAGTAAACGATTTCACTGGTTACTTATGCTATACCAATACATTATTATTGAGCTAGTTATTGTTTCTTAAAAAGGTTCAGGGTTTGGTTTTTAAATCAGGCAGCAACATTTCTCATCAGTCTGACATCTCTCACCATGTCAAACTGATTTCAGCTAGCAATATTGCATTAAATCCAAAAAAGGAAACGCGGTCTTAATTTTGAGGGAAAAAAACTCAGTTCTGAGTACAAATTAACATCAGTTTGTAATTTAGAACAGAATGCGGGCTAGTGTTTCGTGTTGCTTTACACACCCTCCTCATGCAGAAGCGGAGATGTTACTTCCTGACGCAGACAGGCACGGTACTGCTACACACGGATGCATGTGCTCGTGCACGCACACACACACACACACACACATCTTGCCCAACAACAAAAGCCAGCATATCAAAGGGACGGTGGAAGCTTTGCTTTTTATTTTATCATGGATTCATGAATTTTAATACACTTAATGTGATTCAGTCCATTGTAACCCTCCTTTTTAATGCTCAAGTGCCCATCTTTGGCCAGTTGCAGCCTCCTTAGATTGTCTCCCAAGTCCTTTTTGATAGCACCCAGTCATCTTTGACAGTTTCCCTGCTGTCTGATAGAAGCTCTTTGAGACTCATATTCATTCCTATAAAATACTAATTTGAGTATGTCATCATGTAGGGCTCCTTCAGTGGGGTGCATTTAGGTTGTTCCCATTTAAAATTTTTGCAATTAATTTTTCAACTAATTTCTTGACTTTTAGTCATTAGTGTATGACCTTTGTGTATATTTACATGTATAATTTCTAATCCAAAGTGTATGACTGTTCTTTTAACCCTTAAAAATACTGTAAAATTGAACTGTCAAAGGACTGTGCCATTTGCAAATGTAAATATAGTGGTTTTAACATAATAACCAAACAACATTTGGGTATTATGGCTATTTTTTATACTCACTGAGTTAATAATAAAATAAGTATTCTTGTTTATAGCACTTTTTGCTAATTATAAATTGAATATAATTCCATATGTTTATTATGTTTGTTTTTTACATGACTTTATGCTCTTTTCCTATTTACTTACTAGGTTTTCTTTAAAAGACAAAAGCAGTTTGTGTTCTTTGTATACTGAATGTTAACCTTTTCTCATATTACAAAAATTTTAATTCTTGTAGTTGTATATTGACCAACAATAATTAACTTTTTAAGAAAATACCCAATTTTAAAAATAAATGTTAATTTATTGTATTCAGCTAACTATGTCAGCTTTGCAAATTATTTAACCTCTCTGAACCCCACTTTCCTCATTTTTAAGTGTGGGGTTAAACTTGACCCCTAAGATTTCTTCCAGCTCTGACAGCCAAAGTTTTCTTAGTTAATTATCACCGTACTTAAATGACCTGTGTTTTGATTGTAGTCCCTTGCTCTTTTAAATAGAGCCTTTTCCACAGAAGTCTTCTCTCCAAAGACTTCTAGTAGAGTTAAACTTCTTGTCAGCCTTCCTCTCCCACATGGTCTGTTAGAACTGAGAAGGCAGAAGATGATGATTCTACTCTTTCAACCTTGTCATTAGATCTTATTTCAAGTAAGTGCTCTTTGAATTGGGGTCAACCTTTTGAAATAGCCTCACATGAAAGAATTTTCAGAAGTGTATTCCAGCAAAATTTGATAAAGTTTTAAGAGAGATCTTACTAAGATATTCCCTGTCTTGTATCCAGGATAGTTATGGATTGTTAGCTTAAGTTAACTAAAAAGAATTTAATTACATAATAACTGCCCATTTCTCCCCAGTGCCAGACACATATAACTCTGACGGTTCAGCTATCAGTTTTAGTTAATCCTGACAGTTTTACTTAAAAAAAATTTTAAGAGAAAAATAGGTTACACACACACACAAAAAAAAAAATTTTAAGAAAAACTTACAATATAGTCTTTTTGGTAATACATATATATCAACCATCTACTTGTCAAGATTGGAATTAATAATCTGATGTAAAACACCTGGAATTCTGTGAACAATAAAAAAATCAGATAGCAGTTTACTATTAGAATAATAACTGTAATAGAAAGGGTTGAGTATGTTTCCATGAATTCTAATTGATTCATTTTGTCACCCTAAAGAATGGTTTCTAATATTTTTATGTTTTCATCTTTTATTTTCAGAAAGCGTGACAGATGATGCCTTTTTTTATGTCTATATTTTTTCTCTTATTCAGAAATTAATAATAATTTCTCATTAATAGAGACCCCAGACCCCAAAAGTAAACAAACAAATGATAATCCTCTGGATATTTGAGAAAGCTCTTGAAAAGCTTATGGTTTTGGATACCTCTGAGTCTTTCTCCTGAAACCAATACATTGCTACCTTTTACATGTAGGAATCTCAGTTAAGTGGAAGAGCTTGCTAGTAGTAGCAGATACTTTATCAACAGCAATCTGAAACAGAGCAGAAACTATAAAAAATAACACAAACAACATCTGCAACAAACATCCAGTTTGTTTGCAAAACAAAGAGACTCAGTCGTTAAAGGCTGGTCTACCCTAAACAAGCACACTCTTCTCTGCTTCCATTTAGGTATTACTTTCTCTTATAGTTTCAAGATTGTTTCCTGCCTTTATATTCCCTAAGGCCTGTTTCCTACTTAGATTTTATCATGCACTGTATTTTCCCAGCTTCTCCAAGTTTCTCTCATATCTGCAAGGAGTATAGTTTCACCCTCCCAACCCCCCCCCCCAGGATTTGAGAGTGCAGGCAAGATGACCTGCCATAAGTGTGAAACACTTTGAAGCCCCTGTTTTTATGTTTTAATGTAAAAATGTATCTTTTCCCAAAAGTTTAGGGAAAATCAATGAACCATGAAGATGTTCTATGTATATAACCTATGACTTTCTCTCCTAAACTAAAATTACTTAGGTAGAGGCAAACTTTCAATGAAAAATACCTTAAATTGTTCATATAGTTCATACAACTTATTATCAACTCTCAGTAAGTGTAACACAGCAACTTTTTCCTCCAGTGTTGAAAGTATTTGCTCTTCCTTCACTGGAATCCCATTTGAAATAGTTGGCTCTTACTTAGGCTCAATGTTAAATAAGAAAAGAAAATTACATTGTTTTTGAACAATAAAGTCATAGTCAGTGTGGTGAATGGCCAGGAGACCACCACTCACGCACACACATATTTGTACTGTGAAATGCTGGGTGGAGTTGTCTACCCAAAGTTATTTTTCTTTTCTATTTTGATTGATCCATATAGTTGAGGTTGCGTAAGTTGACTGCTAATAGGTATCACTCGATTGGCCCCTTATGCACATCTTTGGAAAATGAATTGCCCCAGTTAGGGAAAGTTTTGTCACTTAAGGGAAAGAATTTAATTCCATAATAACTGCCCATTTCTTCCCAGTGCCAGACACATAAGCAGCATCATATTTGATTTCTTGTGTTTCTTTTTTATAACCTCTCCAGTTTCATAGAAGATAATCATGAATGTACTTAGTAACACTAGTAGCACAAAAAAGTGTCGCTTACATCTTTTAGAAATACCAACCTCAAATCCAGAGACTATCATAAAAATAACATAATTTTGCTGTTGACTTCAATGGAAGAAATCAATTCTTTTGTCAGAGCTCAATAAAGTAAGTGTGGTTATATAAAATATATTGAAAATTGTTCTTGGGGTAGGGTATCAGGTATCGCAACCCCAAGAGGCTTGGCTAGTTTTCTGTTTTGGAAAAAAAAGAGAGAGAGAATTATCCTTCTGTCAGTACATCTTTAAAAAAAAAAGAAAGAAAAGACAGTCTTCTTTAAGTTACATCCTCCCACCATTCTCTTCATTTTAGCCAGAAATATTTTCTATTTCCCTAAGATTAGCTTGTACTCTAAAAGAAAATATTTAAGGAAATTTCTGTTTGAGATTGGAATTAGTTCAGCTTCAGAATTATCTTTTTGTTTTTGCCAAATGTTCCACTTCTTATTAAAATATTGATTTTATTAATTTTGAAATATTCATGTTATTTTTAAGGAATTCAGCAGTCTGAAAAATTACAAAAAATAAAATACAAACATTACTCCAAATTCTACCAATAGAACTAATCTCTATTAATATAAAGAGAACATTCCAGAGACCATTCCCTGCATATTGCATTTTATTTATTAATATGCAGAAGAAAAAGTAGATGAATGGAAGAATCAAGATATACAGCTTATATTATATATGCTATTTTTCAATAAAATCCCTGAGTTCATTAAAATAAATAAATCATAAAACTTTCTTTACCATGAAATAGAGATTACTTACTAAAAGATTGCTCACACTTTAAAGAAAAGATTATGAGGAATTTAGATTTGGATTATATTTAGATATATTTCAATTTTAGGCAGTATTTCTCTATTAAGGATATAATAGTAAAGGGATATCTTTTAATTCTGTAATCAAATTTAGTATTGTCATGCTTTCTTCTTCTGCCTCCCATCTTAAAATGTTGTTACTTATTTGTTATTTCAGTTTTTAAGCATTTACACTATGTTCTTTGACCATAATTACTAACATAATTTAGTCGTGCTATTCTGTTTGAATAGAATCATTGCCTACTATAGGCTTTTTTATCATGACATTTCCATTTCCTGAGTTCTTAATATTCATTTACCTTTTGTTTGACTAAACTTCTGACAGCATATACTTCTTAAGGTTAGTGGCACAGGCATTATGTGCACCAAATTCATTTAGATTTAGTGACTTCTGCCTTTTGCAGCTACACTATAATGACATCTTGGTTGGGTATAATATTCTTGAACATACTTTCTTTCCCTTGGACCTTTGTAGTTGTTGCTTCATTGTCTTCTGACACTGGATGTTGCTGTGAGGAAGTCTGAAGCCAGACTGACTTTTTTACCAGTTTGTAGGTAACTTGCTTTTTTTGTCTAGATCCCTGAAGTAGTATTATGTTTGTAACCAAGAAATTTCTCAAGTTTAGTTATTCGTTGTTGGTGGTTGCTTTCTGGAACACAATAAATTTTTTCTGTGCACATTTAGTTCTTTCATTTTAGGGAAGTGTCTTGGAATGTGCCCTTGAATACTTTTTATTCCATATGTTGGATTTTCTGCTTTGGGAATAATAATTATCCTTGTATTGGATTGTCTTTTCCATACTTGTCTTCCTTTAATCACTTTAATCTTTGATTTCCCCCTAGGTAACAATGCATGTTTTATTTTTATTTTCCCCCCTGTCTTGTGTTTAAATGGTTGCCATACCCATTCATCTTGCTAAAGTATGAGCAGCTTTGCCCCACCATTTTATTTGTTCTGATACAGATGTTAGTGAATTATCCCTGACTGCGTTGTTTTCCCGTCAAAACTACTTTAAGGATGGATTGAAGTCCTCCTCTCTTACGTATTTATTGCACTCCAAGGACATAGGGGTGGCACTAAAAGAGTGCATAGATATTAAAATGTAAAACCTACATAATCAATGGTATACTCACACACAGAAAGAGAAGACTCCTCAGAGTTTTTTAGAGGAAGAAAAGCAGGGTATAGAATGTATATCAAATATTGCCATTATATAAAAATTTGGAAAAGAATGGTATAAGTACATCTTTATATATTCCATACATACTTGCTTTTATATACCTAAAGTTTATTTCTGGAATAATATACGGGACTAAGAGGGAGATTTGTCTTTGTGTATCTTTTTCTCCTTAAAAAAAATGTGAATGAATTACTTATTTTAAAACATGGACTCTTCCTTCTCTTCTGATAATTAATTGCTCCTTTCTGGGATTCCTCCACCTTGTATAAAGTATACATTTGTAGAGAGAATTTTGTACCAGTTCTCCTATCAATATGGGGGCTGAAAGGTTTACCATCTATGCAGTTGCTCCCAATTAAGTCGTATTACACAGTTTACCTCACTCTCCAGTTCTGTGAGCCTCCATGCTCTAGTCAGAAATGTATGTTTCTCTCCAAATCTGGCCTTGTTAGTAAAAATTCTCAGGACTTTATTGTTAAATTAATGACACTTTTGGGGACAGGGCAAGTTAGGAGGTGTGCAAAAATCTTTCTTGGCTAACTTTCTTTAAAATATGACAAATTCATATGTCATAAAGTGTCACTAGTCCTTTGTGGTTGCCACTGATGACTTTTGCTATTGTTATGTAATATTATATTTAGTTCAGTGGATTTGGCATTTGGGCAGGAGGGTTATGTGAATGAATTTTTGGCACCAACTTTATGTTTCCTGCCTTGTTTGGTCTGCTCTCCGTTACCCATGTATTCCTTGACAGTTGTAAATGGAACACCTGAACACTATGCTGCTCTGCTCCCAAACCTGCTGACCTTTTGTATACCTTTCAACTTGGCTTGATGTTTACAGCCAGTCTCCCAACCCCACTAGCCTGGTCCATCTGAGGGTTACATTGGGCAGCAGGTATTTTCTTTGCTGCCCAGCTTAGAACAGCTCAGCTATTTTGGCAGTCTTCAGAGCACCCTGATTCTGGAAAAACAAGAAACTAGGTCCTTTCTATACAGGGGTAGATGAGTGTGCATGTGTACATATTCCCATCCAAATGTCTATTTCTTTTATTTGCCAGTGTTTCTGCTTCAAAAATTTACTACCCCTTTTAACATAAATTTCTATGGTTATTTCTCAAGTTATGACCTTGCCTTGTCAGAGATTTCTTTCTGAAACCAAGAAGTGATCCTCCCTTCTATCTACAAATGTTTAGTATCCTTATATCACCAGGGAAAAGTGCAGGAACACAAAGCAAGCCACTAAAGCCTTGAGAGTGTTAGTTCATGAAGGAAGGAACATTGTCTCATTCATTGTTCATTTTTAGCACGGAAAACAGTATCTGGTACCTAGTAGGTATTCAAAAAATACTTTTGCAATTTGAAAAATATATATGCCTAGTAGTTTTTGAGTGTATTTTGATCTAGCAATAGTTTATTGATAAAATTATAGAATCTCTGTCATCTGAAAGCAACCAATTTAAGTAAACAACAACTAAAAAGTGGGGGTCATTACTAACATGCTATGTCATTGTGTTCAAGTAGGATTAGTGGCATAATAAATATAAACATCATAGGAGTAACAATAAGAAATCTAGAAAGGAAAAAGGGCCTGGTCTATCTTCCCGGCAGTCCTTATTTCACAAGGATTTGTGGCAATTTATACACAAAATATAATAGTACACTTCATATTTGGCTTGAAACTTTCTGATTACCAAGTTGAAAAGGGCAACTGAGTTATATAATTCTTACCATTATAGGAGCAAACATTTCTTAGCATTAAGTTCTAAAACAAATTTCCCACCTGGGGCTTTATGTAAAGGGCATTGAGCAATAGGTTGGATATTATACTGCATACCACTTCTCCAGCAAATGATGTAATTTTTTAAGTTTTTTATGAAACCCACCCAATAACATTAAAGCCCGGCTCAGCGATGTCAAGTCTGCTTATAGCCAAGATCATATGTTCTATCTTTGTGGTCTTCTGTTGTTTTCCTGACTTGACTCCAAGGATAGCTAGAGTTCCTGGCCCTCATGTAGTCTTCTTTATAGAAGGGTCACTTCCTGCTGGCCTTTCTATGGGCTGGTGGAGAAGACATATTGAGACTGGGTTGTTACACTCGTGCCTAAACTGCCGTTTGCCCGGAGGCTGGTTGAAGTAGGTTCATATGCTGTAGAAACTAAGTAACATCATCATTTGGGGAATACTGAGGTGGCTAACCAGGGTAGATTCCCTCAATAGGGCATCTGTGCATCAAATTAGAACACATTCATTGGTTTACATTTCAAATAAGATTTTAATTTACTGCCAAGGATATGCTAGAGCAGACATACTTGTATTACTTTTTACAAGTAATTTGGCAATATATTTCAAGGCATTTCAGTAAATCAGCATTTTGGTTTAAAGGCATTATACTATTTGACCTAGAAGTTCTACTTCTGGTAACTGTCTTATTTCCTCTTACTTAAAGGAAATAAACCTTTAAAAAAAAAAAAAAGTCAATGCCTTAAAAAAAGTTATTTGTAATATTTCATTTGTTCATTCATAGTTTAAAAAATGGTACAATGAATAGGTCTAACGGGAGAATAGATAATCAAATATATTCTGGTCAAAGGAATATTATATCTCATTAAAATATTTTTAAGTATATGTTGCAAGATAAAAAAATTTCCTGAAATGTTAAATGAGAAAAGCAAATGATGAAGAGTGTAAGCAATAGTTGAACTTTATTTAAACATTATTTAGAAGAAAAAAATGGTAGGAAATGTACCGAAAGAGTAAATTTTAATATTCCTTAGAAAAGAGAGCTTTATAGTAGAGAAAAGGTAATTAACCTGTGCTCAACTAAATTACAGTATTCATTCCCCAGAACTCCCAAATCCTTGCTTAAAGTCACGCATTCTGATTTTGATGCTAGGAAAAAGTATCACTAGATGAGGGTCTCTAAAATCCTAATCATCCAGCTATTACAAAGGCTGAGCCTCTGTTATAAGTGAGGTTCAACATTTTGATTTATAAATCAACATTTTGGTTTATAAGCTAGTCTTCCGTGACTTTGATTAGTATGAGTCAGTCTTTCAAGAACCTGTTTCTTTTTTTTTTTTTTTTTTC